>CM055971.1:6050000-6177500 GCA_029531755.1 Holothuria leucospilota
CACATAATATATATATATATATATATATATATATATTTATACATATATATATATAAAGAGGGAGAGAGAGTTTTACAAGAATGAATGGCTGGATCCCGAAAGAGAAACGTGATAGCAGTAAATGCTTGAAATTCGGTAAATAAAACAGCCATATATATATATATATATATATATATATATATATATATATATATATATATATATATATATATATATATTTACAGTCGATCTTACCACGTTCGACCTATATATATATATATATATATATATATATATATATATATATATATATATATATATATATATATATATATATACACACATTCTGATATTGTATCACTATGAGGCATTGCCTACGTAGCAGAATATACGGCATATTCCTTGTCCAGTAACATCGATCCCTAACGCCTACCCAAGTGAACACGAAGCAAATTGTTTTCGATATTCATAGGAACATGTGGCCCCAAGACTCGTTGATTGTTAGTGAATATTCAAGAGAATGCGACATCATACAGTAGCTTATGCCACACACAGAGTTGACACCACTCCAACTGCACAAGTAGTTATGCAACACAGTAATAATTGGCCTTCTCAGATTTCAGTCTATAGGCTTTCAGTTTCTCGAGTCCCAGAGTACACACACTCACTCAAAAACACCAAATGCATGAATAATGAGAGTAAATGAATAAGTCATATTATGGTAATGACTTTTGCGTCCAAAGCTGGATGCAGTTCTCTTCGCTTGGGCGGACGGTGGTTCGGGAGCCTTACAAGGGTGGCGCCAGGAGGTCATTCCCCCGTCGGGGAAGGCTGGCACCCGTCGGGGAATCTTTCCAATTTCGTCCGGAAGCCTTAATCCGTACGATAAAATATGTAATCCCAATGACCTTCAGTCGCCCCGACGATCTGCTGATTTTTCTTATAGAAAGGGCATATTCTTCAAAAAAAAACCCAAATTTTCCCCTCTTTTCTTAAACACACCCAAATTTTCTTCAATAAAATCCAAATTTTCAAACTTTTTTCAATAAAACTCCCAAGTTTTCAATTTTTGTAAAAAAACGCGTCGCAAATTTTTTATGTTTCTCATCCTTTTGTCAACTCATTGCCTTTGTCGGGTCTTTGGGTTGCTGCCCCCCCCCGTCGGGGAGCTTGCCCCCCTGTCTGACAAATCCTGGCGCACCCCTGCAACCTTAAAGAGGCTACGCAAACAAAGTCTGCTAAGCGGGGTATATGAGGCAATGCCTGGAATGACGGTTGGTTTTTGCAGTAAGTAGTTACACCTGAATTCTCAACTGTAAAGTACTGAACTTACTCTTCAAACAGGTATTTCTTGTCCTCTGGTACCATGGGCATATTTAAAGCATTTGTGTCATCTGACCGAGGCAAAATTGTCAAAGCATCACAGGGTAACGTCGGTGGTGGGTCACACAATAGGCGGGTCGAATAAAGATTATTCGGATGAAAATATTCACATTTCTTCTGCCAACTTCCTTCATGTTGTATGACGCAACTGGTTTGTTCTGTGACGTTGTTTCTTTCAAAAATTCCACGAAATCCTGCTCTGTGACCGAGCAGTGTGTAATTATACTTCAAATAGTCTATTGCATCCGAGGGATGGACAAGAGTTACAGAAACGACCGATATACCAGGCCACCCGGCGTATGCATAAGCAGTATACGTTCCGTTTCTGTGGTCAATAACTCGTGCAGTCGTCGAGGTATTTTGTCCCTCTTGAAATAGTATAACACTAAAGAAATCTCCACCGGAAGTTCTAAGTCGTCCATTTTCATCTCTGGCAATTATATTTATTTTCATAAGGTCCCCTACCTGTACATTTTTACCATTTTCTATTTTATATTCGCTCGCGTTGGGATTTGTCAGACCGAGTGACCTAGGCCATTTGTAGGTCATCCCGATACCTCCTACAACTTTCATGATGCTGGATTCCTTTTCACTAAGGTCAATGACCCTGGATCTGAAAACTGTCCGGTGTGCCTCAGAACGGACATCGTGTTTGTAGCGTAGCGTATTTCGCTCAAAGCTTTCGTAATTCACGCTGATGTTGGTCTGTGTTGAAAAAAAAATCACCAGTGACCGTGATCAGTAAGGACTAGCAGTTGTAAACTATTTTACTTCATACAAAGAAAACTGTCATCGCAAAAAAATTGAATGACAATTTCAATATTCGAGGAACATAACAATTTCTTTCGAAACCTGTGTGTGGTTTCGTCTTTGAAAATGAAATGTTGTGTATTAGTGTCCAGAAGTGACCCCAGTAGTGCAAAAAAAAAGAAAAACCTATCATGATCAGCCTCTAACAATTCACGACTGCCTCGTTGATAACTCTGGCCATTTCAGGTAGTTTCAATGTGTACATCCGTAAGAGGCACAGAGTCCTTCATATATGCATTGTAGGAGGTTATATTTTAAATACACCTACGTTCAAGAATCTGACCTGTAATAAGTAGAAGTTAGAGACATAAATCCAAAATGAAGGTCAAACTTTAAAAAACTTGCCATACCATAGTAAATATTGAAATTTGGTGACCATTTTGAAATTATGCAAATGAGTTCTTCCTCTATACAAAACCTGAATAAAACCAAATGAACTTTGAATGACATATATAGGTCATCTATGAGTCACGATATGGCAAAATATTGAAATCTGGCCATCATTTTGGATTTTTACATATAAAAGCTTCGCCTGACTAACTTTTGAAGTATCCGTACTGCCTTGTGACCTTTGAAACCCATACCCAGGACGTTGCACCACTCATTTAGGTCATTTATAAGCGAACATGTTGACATTTGGCCGCCATTTGGATTTATGCTAGTTAAAGTGGGGCGCATACTTTCTCTATATTATCAATCTGTAGAACTCTAGTATGGTGTTGTAGGGACCTCACAGAAATGCATTGTGGTGAAAAATTCTGTTGCAATTTCCACGAAGAGTGAAAAATGGCTAAATACCTGAAGTAACAGAGTCTCTTAAGAAACTAACCTCTGGCTTTCCTAAAGAAAAGCTATGGCAACGCATACTGAGGTCAACAGCTCTTAAAGTGTCCACGTAATCCATTAACATTTGTCACTCATAATGAAGAAATGTAAAAATCTATGTTCGATTCAGTCTGCCCGTATGACATCATGCATTCCCCATCATGTTATGCATTGCTGTCAAACTGTCAAATGTATACTTGTCTAAGTATTCATTACTTCAGAACGGAACATGACACTAAATTGATGTTTTGTCACCAGAATATTTCCTTTTAACATCCAGTTCCATGAAACAATATGAGGCGTACCTCAGCATACAAAATGTCCTTCAGTAGTTCAACAAAAGACAACTTTTTTGACTAGACTTACCCGCATACTTATGATTGTGATGAGTCCAAGGTTAATTACCACCAGTGTGATGATGGCAACCCAATATTTTGGCAACATTCCAGCCATCATCCGTGCAAAAGGTCCTGAAGATAATCATATAAAATACACATCGTGAATTTCCACCTTACCATTGACATGTACCATTTTTATTTTGTTTGGTTTTACGGTATTATTGGGATCTCTCATCTATGTATTCAGTACCGTTATTCAAGTGTAGGCAACTTTTTGTACATAACTGTTGCCATATTGTTTAGAATGCCACTCTCCTAAATTTCGTGGTTCCCTCCATATCCCCTGAAGGTTCAGACCAGGTTTACTACAAAAGCCTAGTAAATTAGGAAATTACTTTTCGTAATGTTGCATTTGCTATGTTTCTCATTAGTCCATTTGCTCAAATAATCTTGTACGGTATACGGAATGAAGTTTTGAAACGTTGTTAAGTATCCTTGTACAAGATGCGCACGTCGGGCGCCTCCGCGCGTGGGTCGGTGCTCAGGACATGACCACCGAAATGTGTCCGGGCGTAGAACAGTAGGACCAACGTTAACTTCTTAAAGCATGTAGTTGTCACCATGGGTAGAAAGCCGGGGAGGATGGGGGATATCTTCCATCTCTACTACCACTATCACCACCACCAACACCACCAACACCAACACCACCACCCCACACGCGCGCTCGCTCTTTATCACACAAATCTCTGCTACTGGCTGTCACGCACTGTCCTTTTACTATCATACAACAAACATTCTCCGAAAATGTATGTTTGCTAGAAAATCACCTCTGAAATCTTGAGACAGAAGAGTAAACAAAAGGTATTTTTAAATGCAGTATTTTAACTTTCTCACTGAAAGTTGCTCATATCCTGTTATGCCTACTTTGCAATTGCGGTGCTTGGTTTCACGTGATATTTCACCTAGTGGTGTACGTTAAGGCAGGTATGGCACGTACCCTGTTGCCACATGAAAAAGATGCTTCGGAGTTGTTTCAGGGACTGTGGCGGATCCAGAGGGGGTGCCGTGGGTGCACGTACACCCCCCAAAATTTCCAAGCCTAAAATTTTCACGTTCTAACTGGTGGACCATGCCTTTAATATTCTATCGCAGACATCTGATCTCACTGTTGCTCTCCTCGTCCGACGACTTTGATATAGAAACTCGTACACCATATTTAGAGCACCATTTTTTATCTTAGTCCTTCAGATGGACGACACTCTCGTAAAAATGGGTGAATCTTGTGCACCACCAAACAAAAATCCTGGATCCGCCCAGGGGGAGTTTGTATTTAAATCAGACATGCCATCATCGGATATGATTTGTCTTTGCTTATCTTTGTGAGAAGCAGTAGGGTGGGCGGGATGGTTAAACCATAGAGGGTAAAACTGCAGTGCAGCTAGTTAATATGGCCTCACAGTACTGTAACAATAATTGCTGTACGCCCCTTCTATTCTCAGTGTCACTGTAATATTACAGTATATTTATATCATAGTAAGGAGTGCAATCTCAGTGGTTGTCATTGGCGTGAATTGTCGTAGATACGCCCTTCCTCAACCTCCCACCTCCATATTGTCCTGGTAGGCTTTAAATTTTATAAAGTAATCAAAACTTTCTGTTCTTTCACTGTGAACTTTTTTTTCTTAACCGTCCAGAATTTCAGAGAAACCTAGTTTGTAAGTAGGCCCTATACCAACTTTTGCTTGTTTCTGGTCTTTACTGTTCTCCACGTTTGCTCATATATGAGCCCCATTTCGCTCTGATATGGGCCCCATGTACTGTTCAGCAACTCAGCACAAGCAATTCATGAATACTCATAGAATAACACGTCACCGACTATTAGTGACAACCATTGTGAAGACACGTAGTAAGCTACTGGTATCTACTGGAGAGAAGGAGGAAGAAACAAAGACTAATTACATGATTAAAACTCAATTTCAATACCAGTAAATTTTGATTGGGTCCTTTGTGATTTGTTGATCAGATCGCATATTCTTTTGTATCTCAAGTTAGGACGATCTTTTGTTTGCAACCGCCTTGCAAAATCACGTTGGCTTTTTCCCCTGTAAATAAAAATTAATGTGCTACAATGTATCAGTTGATCAGGGACTCTTCGTGCAGTACGTCGCGTCTTTCACATACCCACACCAATATAGGGTAGCCTATATTTATACACAATCCGTTCCAGGAGAATGTCTAAATATAGTCACCCCGCTGCCCTTCTCCAGCAGTGCTGTAGCGAGACCGGTCTCTAGAACGGAAATTGTCGGTTCTCGAGTCCCTATGCAAACAGTGTGTAAAGCCCGTTGAGAGGCCGGTCTCGGTCTCGGACCCTCCGGTCTCGACTACAGCACTGTTCTCCAGTACACCAAACGATGTGGCTGCTTACTGAAGTGGAAACTGCACTCCATGTATAAATTGTTAATTATGCAAAACAGTAGATTAATCTCCACTTTTAATTAAGTAATTTATTTTAGCCTCTTAGATGGTGCGAGGTCTAAATGTTTTATCTCACAAGTTTCACTCATCTTTTACGTTTGGTTACTCAAACGAATGGTACATAAAGTTCATTGTTGGATACTTATGTGCAAGCTAAATTTAAAAAGAATAAACTCACCAAAGTTTAAATGGATTAAATCAGTGAGAAGAATCGCTTTTCATAACTTCAAGCTAGTTGCAACAGTAAAAGTGCCATTCCTGTACAGCAAACTTCAGCAATCCAGAACGCATTTCATTCTTTGATGAATCTACATAATAATCCATGCATTATTCTTCCGTAAATAATGTTAACAATCACGCACCAACGCATGAAAAGGTTGCGTGTCCCTCTTTTGCATGAACAATAATCGACACTGGGACGAGCTGTAAGAATCAGAAATACCTTTTTAGTTTCCTTCCTTTTGTCGTCGCTTATTTCTATAACAAAGATAAATGACCTTTTATGTTTGCAAATATGGGAAGTATTAGCCATCCCAGACTGCAGACTAGCAGACTGCTTGTGGAAAGACTGCATGTTATCTCACAATATGGCCACTCACGTGTTAACACTTGTTATCTGTTCTTTTCAGCCAGTCAGGAACGGGACCGCGCATTGCAGACCAGTGATGTGGAGGTCTGGGGTCGAGGGGTTGGTCAGTTAAGTTTGTTGTCCCTTGGGGACCTAGCTCCTTCGGGGAGCAGAATTCCTTCGGGAGTAATGTTTGGTTTCGCTCCTTAGCTCTTTACCAGAGAGTCTAGGGGAATTTTGAAAAAGTATACTTGTAAAACTTAGTGATCTTGCATTCCCAAGGTGAACTGAAAGTGTTTGCATGAAGTTTAATACTATTTAGTGGAATCTTTTTTTAATCCTTCTATTTCTCCCGACCTTCTAGAGCCAGAAGTTAATTATTTACCCCGATTTAAACAAAAATGGCCGCTTGACAACATTCCTGGCTGAGAATGTGATATGGATTAGAATAAGTCGAAGGTTTTGTTTGAAATTAAGCTTTTCAATGACAGGACCACGGTGTAATTTGAAATATCTGCTGGGCTAAATTTTTGTCCAAACTATTGAAAGACCAACTGAAGTAGTCTTAATATGAGTTTCATAGATCGCAATTGTATTACTTGTGCATTCTTATAGAAGGGCTGCAATATTACCAAAGCCATGGGCTGTCTCTTATGTGAAACCTCGGATAACCAATTTTTTTACAAATTTTAAGTTATACGATACGTATATTTTCTTCCTTTCATGTTGCAGTGCCGTGAGTATTGTGAATTGTAAGGGAGGGGGTAGATCTGTGACCTTAGACACCCGACATGCGTCTGTTATACTCACCTAGAAAATAGCAGTATTTTGTAGTTTTGAAAGAAAAATTTTGATATCATGCAAATCAGCAGTGGGCATTTTTCACGGGAAGGTTCAGGTCTGGACCACCATAGCTGGGAAAGAGGTCAGAACTTTAAGCATCCCAAACGCCCCACATGACAGGAAGTCATTTTCTAAAGTACTGTGAAATGTCTCCTTTGAGTTCAGTGCTAGTTTGAAGGCAAGTCAGAAGTGACCCATCACGACAAGGGTATGGTGGCGTCCTACCTCCTAAGTCTGCCGCTTATGCAAGTGTATATTCCATTTTATGCTTTCTATTATTGCGTTCCACAACAGGTTTAATTAGTTGTGACAAATTTGCCTTTTAGCAGGGAGTTGTTATTCGGAAGGAGATTTAACGGAAAGTTTAATTTATGAAGGGAGGTGTTATTAGCTGGAGATCCATCGAAAACTCTTTCTTTGAACCCTACTAGTTGCCGACAATAATCTCTTTTGTGTGTTGTTCTTGAAGATTCAATAGGCTTAAGGGCTGTTAGGAACTAAGTAGAAGAGAGGTACGTCGTCTGCTACATCTCGAAGAGCACATCGGGAAATTTGCCCCTGGCCTTAACATTGCCAGTCGCTTAAGATGTAAATTAATTTGCGGGTTTGGACGCGTTTGGACGCTATTTACAACATACTTGTCTAGTTTCCTACAGCTTGCTCAATATGGGTGTGCCTTTTAAGTCATGCGAGGGAATGCGAAAATTAGTCAAAATCCGACAGCAAAGTTTAGTCTTATACTTCTTTTGCTCATTTGCATAAATCATGAGCGTTGGTTTATAGTCAGCATCATTAGGTTCCTTAGCAATAAACAGCCGTTTTGAATGTCAGAACAGTGTTTAGTACTCGACTGTCGGCAACTAGTTAGACATTAAAGCATCAATGTGAGATCGATATGTTAGCAACATCATTCAGGTCTAGTAATCCTATCACAATTGGCTTACTCTGGACAATGCTTTGATGAGTAGGTTTACGCCGCCACCAATTTAGGGGCAGGTGCTACAAAACTCGAAACCACTGTTTCATTGAAATAAACCAATGAGGACTGCCCCTTCCTACAAAGCGAACGTCATGCAAATGAGCTGCAGAGGCAGAAGTATAAATTTTATCACAACAATTTGGAAAGTTTCCTGAAATAACCGGGTATACAATCAGATTCAGATTTTTACATAAACCCTTACAGGTATACTCTGATCCGCGTCACCGAGCGTCCCAAGATACAATATTTTTTAATTTTCCAGCGACTGGCAATGCTATGGCAATGGCGACAAACCCCCAGTCTTACTGTTGATGTGGCAGACGACATATCCCTTTTGTAAGAATTACGTAATCCAGTGTAAGTCTAATAGAAATCATGCCAAGAAGGATACAAGAGACAGAAAATTTACTGTGTGACCTTGGCGGTGTAAACTTCACTTCAAAGCGATGTATCTCCTTCCAAATAACAACTCCCTGCTTTTAGAGGCCCTCTTTTACTGGTACTACACTTAGCTCATCATAAAATGGCAATCTGTGTCAACAGAAACCTGCTGGAAAAATAGGTCACAACAGGAACTCTTCGCGCAGACGGTTGTGCAGGCTAGTGATGAATAACACCTGTTACGTCAGTACTGGCGTGGGGTCAAGTTTAATGGCATCTCTGAGGACAGACGCATCTTATGTTTTCCTAGATTTAGACAGAAATTAATGGCCTGTCCAAGGGGTGAATCATCTTATCTTTTACCAGATATTGGCAAAATGTAATGGGCCCTCTGATGACAGATGTTTCCTTAAGTTACTCAATATTTGGTCAAATTTTTAATGGGTTTGTGCGCGTGGCATCTAGGGTGTCTGCAATGTCAGATACGCTGTGGTCAAGAATTTGCTGTGTATTCTTACATTTGCGCAAAATCTTATATGTTTTTATATTTGGGCAGAATTTTATGTTCTTTTGGATTCGGGCAAAATTTATTGTCTTTGACTCACAAGTGTACTGCCTGGTGGGTTCAAAGTGACACTTATTAACTTTTCTCTTGTTTGGGCAAAAACCTTACATTGAACCGACTATGCCGCCTTGTGTAATTTCGTACTTTTTGCCTCCTTTTGTATTAAGTCTTACGTTCAGTATGACTACTTTTATGTTTTGCTTTGTTAAGGAATATTGGGTTATTTTGCTGAATCGAGTATTGGACGGGGAGGCAATTTTCTTTAAAAGGGGAATGATTTCTTGGCGTGGGGAAGAAAGAGTTTGGAAATCATTTCGATATCTAGACAGGGATGATAGCCAAGTTAGAGAAGTTACAGTTTAGAGACTCTGTCTCAGAAACGGGATTGCAAACTTTGAGAATTTGTTGGTTTGAAACTTGTGTATTTTCGGGGACATGCAAGGGAACTAGTTTGTGTTACGGACGTACTGCATTTGAGTACGAGTTTGATTGTTCGTTTAAACTAAAGTTAAATAGCGTTAGCTTCTCGTGAAACATTCAACATCTTTTGCCAACAGATTTCCTTAACAAACTGTGAATTATTACAGCTCGTCATCGTGTGTTTTTCTGTGTACATTTTCGTGTCTACGCACTGAATTCTTTCTTCAGGGAGAACCCAACACTATTAAACCTCTTGAAAGGCATCTCAGCGGAGGGCTCCCAGTCAGGGGTGGTTCTAGAATTCAGCCTACGGTGGGGGCAGCTGGGTTGCAGAAAGGATAGCGCTTGAATGATGAAAATTTAAACAAAACTGAGGTTTTGCAGAGGACTTCGAAAATGTTGGAATTTTATTGAAGAAAAATGTAATATTTTAGGATATTTTATTGAAGAGTCTGCCCACCTTATTTGAGAGCAAATCATGTAAAACGTCGACGCGACGATCGCGGTGGCCAATACCGTGCTTTAAACACTCATCTCTCTGACGAAATTGGAAATTTCCCGACGAGAGGTTTCCCTCCATCTGGTGCCACCACTTCTCCCGGTTGAACCCTCCCTCCATAAAGTGTTTATTTACAAGAAAGAAAAGTAGAATGTTAATCAAAGTTCTTCGACAAGCCAATTAAAATTTGTAAAAATCTTACTCAATGATGGTTCTTCCCAACACCGGAAGCATTATAAAGTCTGGAATGACTCGTAATAGAGTTAACCCGGGACTATCTATAGCTAGGCATGACGAACAAGACAACTTTGACCTAATTGCTGCTTACAAAGAAGTTTTCAAGCTCTTGTTAGTGATATACATTTCCTTTATTTTATACCGTCTTGAAAAGCTTGACCAAAGTCTCTGAAACAATCATGTTTCCGTCCATGACGAATACACTAGAAACGTTATATAGTTGTGAAGAAAATAAAGTGGGGGTACCTTCCCCTACACTTTTTTCCAGACCTTCTGCCTCCTGCTGTTCACTCCTCCGGCACCAGGGAGTTACTTCCTTCCATTGACCAAAGGTTACTAGCCTATCTGGAATTTGCAACGACGATAAGAAAATTATTCCGTTATCATTTCAAATTATATATATATATATATATATATATATATATATATATATATATATATATATATATATTATATATATATATATATATATATATATATATATATATATATATATATATATATATATATCTGCGACACGACGGATTTTCTCTAGGAATTGTCCAGAATGGCCGCAGAGGTGATCGAATATAAAACAAATATCGGGATAAACTCTCAGTCCCCACCCTCCTGCTTAGTGCCTTTGGCACTCGCAGTTAAAGGCTTCCCTAGACCCTCATGGCCATGTCTCTGTAAGAATTACCCATATCATTTCATTTATTTTGACTAGTATTACACACCATCACCCTTAACCTTATCTTTCACAGTAATAGAAAACTTGAGGAGGTCCCATTTCCCAGACCATCGAGAGAAATGAAACTTAAAAAGAGAATGGCCTAGCTTGGGAAAGTAGGAGAGTCTTTAATTAATGTAAATGATAATATTGCATTAAAATATTAAGAAAAAGAATAGACTACAATAATATGCTCTTTTCTTCGGGGCACTTTGCGCCCACCCGTTTTTAGGTATTTTGTCGTCATTACTTCCTATAGAACTTTTTGCATGTTCTATGTTCGTACAAACTCTTCTACCGTCATAGTAACAACCCAGAAACCAAACTTCGTCATCAAGTAAAATGACCTGTAATTCTGATTGAACTATTATTAAAATGGTCAAAATGTGATTCTTCTGATCTGTTTTAGTGCACATCGGATGATATTTAATTAACCTTTTTCCGTATGTGCATGACGGGCTCAGGCAAAAAGGGTTATCATTTTTAAAAAATTATAACTCTGTCATGCAACATCCACTAGCCTTTATTTTACCATCAAAATGAAGCCAACAAAAAGATCTATCGAATGCCACCATTTTTTGGGGAGGAGGGGGGGGGTTCGTATTTGACATTGTTTCATAAAAAATCGTTAAAAAGTTGTTTACATTCAAAAAATATACCAAAAATTCAAAAACATGCTAAAAATGACGTCATAATTTTAAAGAAATCAGTTGAGGCACTTAGAAAAAAGTCACCCTACTCACTTTTTTTTTCTGAATACCTAACTCACTTTTTTTTTCTGAATACCTAGGAACCTATACAAACACCATAAGAAGTGATTAGGTGTCAGGGGTAGGGAATTTAGAGATATTTGAGGTATAATTTTCAAAAATTAGTCATTTTCAGTCAAATTTTACATTTCCATCCCAAAAACCCCCTCCCCATAAAAAATTACCTAAGTCAACAGGGGAATGTCCAAACTTTTTCATTCAAACACCAAAATGTCCGTTATGAGCTACCTTACGCAGAAATACCAAGAAATATGAAGAAATGGCAAGGGTAGGGTGAGTAAGAGAGTTTCAAAGATCCAAGCAACTGCATTTTTCAAAAATGAGTCAAATTTGGCCCAAAACATGCATTTCTGACCCAAAAATCCCCTCCCAATATCAAAAATTATAACCCACAACACCCCTCCGACTTTTCCACTAACTAAAATGGCCATTCAGAGCTACCTTATAAGCAAAAGCAAAAGCAAAGTCGGCTAGTTAACTGGTCCACCCGAAGGCGCTTCAGTCCGGCGCGCAACCGACTTGAAGCGCCTTCGGGTGGACCGGGGTGGACCAGTTAACCAGCTACCTTATAAAGCCATGCAGCTCTATTTATAGATCCAAAGTTGTTCACGTTTCACTGTGCACTGAGCCATAGCGTCCTGTGTAGAGGTCAATATAGTTCAGTGAGTTCAGTGTGGGCTGTATAGCAAGAGTAAAATGGGCATATCTTCCTCATTATTTGTCCAATTTCCTCAAATTTGGTATCAAATGAAAGAGAAAAGGAAGCTAAACAATCTCCTGCACCATAAATTACAAAATAATAGTGATCTGTATGGGTTTTCTACGATTTTCTATGAAAATTCGTATTACGTCATCTAATTTGCATATTTGCATACATAATGAGATTAGTTTACAAAAATAAAATATGCATTCAAATTCCCACTCTTTGCTCTTTACAATGATATATAGTTTCTCACAGAGAATATTCTTCTAAATCAACCAAAAAATTCCTGAAAATATTCCTCTGTTTAAAAAAGTGTAAAAAAGTGAAGACCTTATGGAAAAGGGGGGGATAGCCAAATACTTCATTCTAGTGGTTTTAATTCTTTCAAGACCTCAGAGCTTCCAAGGGCCTTACCCTCCCCCGCCACTTTCACATTCACATGCCAAATCCCGCTCTGACCCAGAGGATCTGGGTTCGAGTCCGCCCTCTCCCCTCTCCCCCCCCCCACAAAGAATGTCTATCAATACTTTAAAATTGCTTTAAATTGCGTTTAAGGAATTATTTTTCTATATAGAGGGGGAGAACGTGTTCCCTAAGACGTATAATAAGCCGAAGGAATGCAGTTTCTATCGATCTCAGAGGTGTGTTGCTATTTCACGGACTTCTTAATACATATGGACACAGCATCCCTACTCTAACGTCTAACGTTTTAGGCTAAGAACGTCACCACCACACGTACACGTTTAGGCCTATACCAATATGGCATCTCGTTGTAACAATACTCTTCTCTTTAAAGGTTGGACTCGCTCAAGTGGTTCTATCGAATGATTATACTAGAAAATTGGGAAATTTGCTGACAAAAAGTCAAGTCTAGCTTTAAATCAACCATCTGTATGAAACAGTTGATGTTTGTTTTATTGGTGTTTGTATTTTGTATGAAATGTTGCACATTCATCATCAAAGTACGCAAACGACAGTAGGTTAGCTGCCATTTTGGTAGGCCTTAAAAGTTTGTTCAAACAGTGGCGACACTTTTGGTCACGTGATCCTATATGTAAAAAATATCTGTAGGGTACGCTCCGCTGTTTCATTTCATTTATTTTGTCTTTACATACGTACATAATTTACACAGAAACAATACATGACTTAGTATAAACAGGAAACTAGAAAAATAATTAGATTTTTAGCTTAGCTAGTAACCTTACAAGAAAAAAAAGGGGAAAAAAGGAAAGCTATAGCATGGACACCCCATTCCCACCCGCTCACCTTATACCCTTCAAAAATTACTGCTGGTGGCGCTTCGCTTAGTTTCACGAAGTTTGGAACTTTTGACTTCCCGAAAAAGTCTTTGGTGCAATGGTAGAAAAGTTTCATACGTACCTACATATCATTAAACAAGTCGGAAGCGGAAAAACACAACATAATGAAAAGTAATAGTTCACTTTCCAGACCCCAGTGACGTAAACCAACTGATAATATGGCAGGATAAGGAAAGTTTTGATGTAAAATCTGCTACAAAACCTCAAGATGCATAGGACTAAAATTATCTCGAAACCAGGGATGGGTCTGATTTTAGGTAATGTAGTAACTGACTGCACAAGGTAGTAAGCCAAACAGCTATGCTGCTCAACATTCAATAGCACCTTGAGGGATTTCATTGGTAAAACCTGAATATGCAAAACATGATAAAGAAAATATAAGGAAAACTTTTCTATGATGAACAAACCTCTTGTGAAAAATGAAAAAAATGTGTTCCTATTAGTTAAGAAGAAGGTAAAGGCCTGCCGGAAAAAATCAGTTAGCTTACAATGAAACGTTCTTTTTCACAATTTATCCTAGCGCTAACCTGGGCTTACTGTTTCCAGATACGACCATGAAATGAGACCACGTCACAAACGGTTGTCGGTGAATCATGTCGGTAAACATTGCACATGGCTCATCGTTTGTGGTTTCAAACGAAAGATTTGATACACACTTTTCGTGAAATTTTGCGCCGGAAACTTCCACTGGTTTTGTCTGTGTGTACCAGTGGCGTAGCTAGAGGGGGGGGGGGGCAGGGGGCGGTCTCCCCCCCCACAAAGCCTTTGAAGGCCTCTGTCGGAAATTTCTAGTCTCTGTCGGAAATAAATTAAAAAAAATAATTTGAAACACTTACAACATTTGTTATGTTTTTAAGCAGAATTACACGTCGAAATGTCAACGTGAAAATCAAAATTCGGCCTCAAATTGCTCAGGAAAGCAAAAAAAAAAAAAAAAAAAAAAGGTCCCCAGATAATAACCTGTCGGAAATTTTTTGCTTTTGCCCCCCCCCCCCCACAGTAAATGTCTAGCTACGTCACTGGTGTGTACACTGCGACCAGGATAAAAATTTCAATTCTTTAAATTTATAAATTTCCACGATTGGTTTCTTCTCTTTTATGTCCTCCCCACCTCCTTGCCGTCAAGTAGAAATAGCAAATGAAGTATACAAGCAAACACTTCCAAGATATGTCATTAATTAGTGCCCCACCGCTGGGAGAAGCGGGGGGGGGGGAGTGAAGAACGAGCCCTTGAAGTAAAATTTTCTCTGTCAAAATGTTGAAGTCAATGGCAGAATATCCTTAAAGTGTGGGATACACTCCCTATTCCTGGGATTCCTTTCGTTCATGAAGTCTCGACACTCCATATTATTCCATTCAAACTTACTCGAGCATTCATAATAGTATAGGGCTTATTATACAGCTACTCGAAATAACCTAACGGCCTTGTAAACTATGGAATGACACAGGAAAACCATTTATTTACAGGCAGCCTGCTAACGTTCACTTCAAATTAGCCGAATAATTGTCGAGGTAAAGTAGCTCAATCATGAAAAAGGTTAGAACAAAAGTACTTTACTACACTGTAAACCAAAGAAAATCAAAATGGTGTCTGAATCGACTAACCACGTTAGTCACGATATTTGACTAGTTTCTGATGATATCTGACTAATTTTACGCTAATGGACTAACAATTGTAAGTCCAAGATTAGTCAACAAGGCTCAGAATTCGTTAGAAACTAAAGTCCATTGGTCAAAAATTAGTCAAATGTTATTGACTAAGGTGATTAGTTGATTCAGACACCGTTTTGACTAATTTGCGTTTACAGTGAACTCTATGGTTAACACCTATAGAGGGATTTCATGTGACGTCACGCGCGTGGGATTCCCAGGCATTGAAGGGCAAAACACACACGGTGAGCGTGTTTACAGCACACGCGCACGGCATAACCATAGATACTACTGTGGCAAAATGGAAGCGTGCCCGTCAAAACCAAAGAGACGCGCTTTTGCCCTTCAAAACAAAAAAGACGCGCCATCTTGCGCTTCAAAATTGCGTCTAGTTGGTTAAAGTCACGTGACTGAAATCCCTCTATTTGGGAGATCAGAATGCTTAGCTGATCAGTTAGACATACCAGGGAGTTGTTGTCTTCACATATTAGGCTAATTGTTGATGCGTGATGGTGCAACGGAAGCACGTGTGCAATTATTTAAGGATATTTTGAAGTTGAACATTGTCAATAAGCGAGTTGGGAAACTGCGTTACACAATTGCATGCTGGGAAGGAAGGTGTACCACAGAGACTGCATGTGTAAAACAGATAGTTTGTGTAATCACGCACAATGTTCGATTTTAAAATTATGGTTCTCAGTCTAGACATCACATCAATCACGGGTCAAAAAGAATTTCCTTTGGAAGGAAATAGTTTCCTTTGGAAGGAAATAGTTCTTTTTGAAGTTATTTCCCTTAAATTGGACCGAAAAGGTTGGGCAGTTTGACAATAAATTGTTGAAGACAAGAAGACAGTCTCTCGAAAACTTCGCATCCGTACGGAAATATCCGTAGACTTGATCTGTGGTACAACATGTTGCACAAAAATCCAATTTCCCAACTCGTCTATTGAAAAGGATTAATAACTATGTTTTAGCCCCACACCCCAGGTTTGCTACTGAATATGGGCAGCTAGCTTTTCCCATATCAAGAAGTAATATAGAAACTAACACTAGATCTGTTAGCTTTGTTGATAATCATCCCCGAGTAAAACAGCTCAAGTTAGGCTACTTGGGAGTCACGTGACCAGATTCCGTATGTCTGCATACAATGTCTGTGTACAATGAGCCCTAACGGGAATGCACATGTAATGTTAGTGGACATATGTAAATAGGACACCTGCTTATAACGTAAAGTACCTTAGCTGGATTATGAAATTAGAAGCCCGTACAAAAACCCGACAGATGACGCAAGTATAACCAGTACAAGTTGTTCTGGGGGTACCTCTATTCAAAGTACCAAACAAAGGACTATCTCTTGCCATAGTTATTGTCCATGTCTTTTTAATTGCTTGCCGAAGGCAAAAAGAATCTATGCGATCACGCGGACGATTGTGTGTATGTGGGTGTGTGGGTGTACGTGTGCTTGTGACGCTTGGCTTGTAAACACGATATCTCAAGATAGCAATGATGGATAATTTCAGTCATACTTGGGAAGATCCCTGTTGTTCTCAGAAGAGGTCAAAAGTGTCACGTGAGGTAAACAAAGGTCAAAAACAGTAAACCTTGTAAACACGATATTTCTAGGTAGGAACCATGGATGAAATGGTTTTCTTACTTGGCATGTGGATGCAGACTGTAGTCACGGTCAAAAGATAAACCTTATTTATCTTGGTAAAGGTCAAAGTTTATGAGATCAGCGGGTTGAAAATACGAAATTCTTAAAAACTGCTTGTAAACACGATATCTGAAGTTAGCAAGATGGACAATCTTCATACTTGGTATATAACTGTACCAAATTGAAAGGATGAACCGTATTGTTTTCAGTGGAAGTCAAAGATTACTTGAGGTCATCAGAGGTCAAAAACCGAAAACCTTTAAAAAACACGATATTTCAAGACAGAAATGATGGATCCTTTTCATACTTGGTATATAGATGTGATAAGAGAGAGGTGAACCCTATGAGTTTGTTGGGGGGGGGTCGAAGGTGATATGACGTCATCAGAGATGCAACTACGAAAACATTGTAAACCAAATAGACAGTAGGCTCTACCTACAAATTGTGTCCAGCGTTTCGTTACCCACCAAAAGGTAGGGCTGAAGGTTTCTACCATTCCAAAGATGAAGTTATAGAAAACACTAATTTTGTCACAAGCATAACTGTTACAGTAATAACACTAATTTAAATTACCTAATCATGAACACGTGAAAAGGATGCTGTGAGTGACTATAGCACGATCAGAAATATCAAACGCTAAACGCTTTGATGGTGTAGGGGATTAGAGCTCAGTTTCTCACGCAGACGGTCGGGGTACGAGTCCTAAGACTTGTTCTTTTTTTTTTCATTTTTTTTTATTTTTTGCTATTCACTTTTTGGTGGGATTGAAAGGTTACATGAGGTCAGCAAAGGACAAGTCGTTAAAACACCGTAAAAATGATATGATCAAGAAGTATAAATTTGAGGGATGCACCTCGGTTCACCACATGCACCCCCTTTCAGCAAGGAATCACTAAGCCTTTGGGCTTTCTGTTTTATTCAAGTGTCCACTCTTGATCATATACCAATGAACAGTTTTAACAACATTCTGGTGTGTGTAAACTCCTCTAAATGGAATTTCTTCTACTCATTCCCATTCCGACATAGTTCCCTAAATTCTGTTTTTACTCCTCTCCGTCTCAAACCTTATTGGTTAGCCATTCCCTAGCATTCTAACTCTATACACCCGTGATTAAATCATGTGACTATGTTGTTCATTCCCAGGCAGCTACAACTTTCGCACCGTATGCTTCCTTGCGATCTCCCTTCTTCCCAGAAGAAAATTCCCATAAAATCCCATAGAAAACATAATGGGATCCCATAAAAACACCAATAGAATTTAATAGGATCCCATAGAAGGAATGGGATCCCATACAAAATGTTTCAATTTCCAGACATTAGCTTTGGATTTTAATGGGATCCCATACGGCTTTAAGGTCCCATTGATTTTTTTTATTTTCCATTCATTTTATGAGATCCCATTAAATTCTATTGGATCCCATACAAAGTGTCCAAATTCCAGACCTTAGCTTTGAATTTTAATGGGTTTTAACGGGATCTCATTAGTTTTTTAATGGGATCCCATTAAGTTTTCATGGGATCCCATTTATTTTTTTCCTATATGATTTATGGGACTTTTCTCCTGGGTTGCCAACTGCGTGGGTAGAATCCTTCCCACCAATGTAGGCCAGAACTTAGTGTAAGGAGTAACCCCTTTTTTTTGTTGTTGCTGTTGTTGCTGTCTATGGTAAAGTTTTACGATACATTGTGCTTATAACTCTGCATCCACCATCTGCGTTCATTAATAGGTTTGGTAAATCTGTCAGGAAAATTTCAACATTCGCCTTTTTGTATTCACAATTACTGAAATCATGCTGGCATACGTGAATTATGCAAGACGATACAGTGTTTATATAAACAGTGAAGTGAGTTTTTGCCAGATATCTTTAGAACGCAAGCATCAGTTGCGAGCATACATTCTGCCATATGTCATGCGACCAATGCTAAGAATTGTCTTTTCATTGACGTCATACTTTTAACAGAAACAAAACTCCGTATGGAAAAAGAAAACGACATGTAACTTAGATAGATGTAAAGGCATCAGATTGTTAGTGTGAACTTTAGAGTTGAAATGTCCTTTCAAAATTATTATCATATTTAAAAATTCACTTCACACAATGAAAATTACTGAAAGGGAAACTGCATAGTACTACAAAGAACTGAAAGTTGCCCCTAGTTATTACAAGCTGAAACAGTTACCTAAGACAGTTCCAGTTCATTCAGGACAAAGTGCAGGCTCATCACGGTGGATGGTTTCGGAAACTATGCTACTGTCTCACACTTTTGTTCTATAACTGTCTGTTGTGATTGAAGGCTAAAGCATTGCTGTGCTATTCTCCAGCGCCATTATTTCATATTTGGTTGCTTGTTTCAATCTTGTGTCATAATTGGAATTGTTGGATATATATCACAGTGCGCACTTGAGATACTGAATAAGATTTTCAAGAGCATAGAAACAAACTGCTTTGAAGAAGCACATGCAAGAACAATTACACAAAAAAGCAACTTAAGCTTTCACTTTGAATTTAATGACAAAAAGGGGGTACTTTTTCAAACAATGAATCTCAGAACTTTGTAAAGTATTTTTCAAATGTGAAAGATACTTTCACACCAGGCACAAACATCGAAAACAAACCTGAAATGATACAAGGAAATAAAACTTGTCACCTTCGCAAGTATTGATGAAATGATTCAACAGTATATATTGAACATGATCACAGCACAGATGTTACGGTTTCCTCAAAGATCGTATGAGTTTAAATATCAGCATTCTATTTCTGTGCCTCTCAATGCAACAATGATAAAATAACTGCATGGTTTTTCTGTGCCTCTCAATGCAACAGTGATAAAATAACTGCATGGTTTTATTTGCAAGAAAGGTACATTTCATCATGAGATGCCCCAAAACTGTTGCTTCCTACTATTTTATTGTGGGCCTAATCGTGATGCTTGTGTCTTAAGTGGAATCGACTGGATGCATATCCGAGTGCAGAAATGGGCCTGTCGAAAATACGACTGACTGTTTCATAGTTAGAGCTGGATGCGATTTTTCTTTCCCTTACCTTGCAGGAATGTTACCTTTCTGCTGGGGATATACTGATGTGGTTGAACTAGAGATTGTTTTCAACGGATCTTATATCAGTAAAGATATTAATTTTAACATCGAATATAGAGTCAACGATCGATACTTAGTTCTCATCGGACTTATTGAACTTGAGAATAAGAGGCATTTCTCCTCAAATATTTCAATTCAAAATGTGGGTCTTAGCGATTTCGGAGAGTACAGAATATCCTTCGTAGATCCTAACTGTTATTCCTATTTTCAAGACAGTTTAAGCAAAGAGCCATTTCTTCAGCGTACGTACCGTCTCTTTCTTTCTCACCTAACGGCTTACCCTCAATGCAGCATCGAGTATATATCATTGTCCAAATCACTTGCTCCAGAATATCGCTTGGTCTGTTCTGTTAACAAAGTGAAACCTACTGAAGATATAAACATTGTTGCAAGAGGACACTGCATTCTTCGAACCTACAGATCATCATCTTCCGAAATGGAAACGATTTTTGCATACGTTTTCGGCGATTGCGATCCCAAAGATATCGTATGTATTGCTGTGCGAACCACAGATATTTCCGGCCTACGCGATTCAGAAAATTCATGCACTTTTGAAATTCCGGGGAAAATGGAATTTAACATGTCTGATATAGGTAATTTGTCATATTTGTTATTTCCAAGTTCCTTAATAGGTGAGAAGCTTAGGTAAGTACTTAATAGTTACATGAAGTAACCCGTCTTTTTTATTTTAAGAACACAATTCAGACTTTAGTTACAAGCTACAACTTCAGGCAAGTTAAAATGTCTGTGTATAGTTCTTCATAGGCTATTAAGCTCTTTACCAGAAGGGGTTTGTAGTCTGATGTATAATTGTAGAATATGTATAAGGTTTCCGCATGTTGATAAATTTCCACAGAATTAAACGCAGTACTCTGGTTTGAAAAAAACGCTGTTTTTTACTCATCATTACCGGAGGTAAAACTTTTTCCAACATTCACCAATCAATCGTTCAATGATAAAGAAATATATGATCACATTTTTTATACGTTTTGTAATCCCCATGCTTGAACCTGCAGTTGGTACACAAAATAAACGGGAGATAAAATGTTCAGCTTAAGTAATAGAAATTGGGAGACAGTCAGTCTGCATATATAAAAGAAAGCCAAATGATTCTAAATGGGCTTAAGTATTTAGCTTGTTTAATCATGCAAATAAATGTGGCAATTTTATATTTCTTTCTTGTAATCATACACGAACTTCACAACATAAACAAAGATATCGATTGAGCAAAAGTCTAATAACACCACTCAGTGGCGTATTTGGGGGGGGGGGGGGGGGATTGGGCCAAGGCCCTCACTGATGCCGATTTTTTTTTATTAGTTCCTAAAAATATGTATATTTTTTAACACAAATTTAACTTCAAAAGGTAGCATACTGTAGCACCAGATTGCATGTAAGGACACCTAATGTTTCAAAAATTTTCAAAGGGGAGGGGGACGCCCCATTGGCCATGGTCCCCACTCAATGATGCCGATTTTTTTTTTGTTTTTTTTTTTGTTTAGTTCCTAAAATTACGTAAATTTAACACAAATTTTACTTCAAAAAGGTAGCATATGTGGCACCAGATTGCATGTAAGGACACCTAATTTTTCAAAAATTTTCAATGGGGAGGGGGCCACCACCTCCCCTTATACCTCTCCCCCAGGCCGGCGATCACACATCATACTGCATGCCCCCCCCCCCCCCGTGAGAGAAATCCTGGCTACGCCACTGACACCACTGATGGAGAATCAAATAACAAAAAGTGTCTCCACAATTTCATAAATTTAGACACACTGAAATTGTGACTAGGCTAATGTCGTCTTTTTTATAACGAATTTGCTACGTTTCAGACATAATATAGTATGAATAATAGAAGATATGAAAATACTTCATTCAAATTCAACTCTCGCCGAATTGACATTTTTACTTCACATAGACTCAAATCAGATATATCATCCATGGCTGTTGCTGCATAAACAGAGCTTTCCACTTTTGCCTTTGATGACTTCCGATGATCTTTCATAGCCACAAAATATTGCTATAAAACATGGACCATCCGTAATTAACCAAGTATAGCATCGGTCGAAGAGAAGCCTTAATATATGCAGTATAACAGAAAACATACTTTGGATAATATTTAGCTTTACTACTTACCGCGCCGTTTTGCTCTCGTCTCGAGTATTTCATTTCATCACCTCAAAAGTATGGAGCATGAATCTACTAACCATAATTTTGTTAAATTTTCAGTCAAAACCACTCAACTTTACATCAGTAAAATCCATGGCCGTACGGGACTGTTTTTCTCGGGGAGGGCGGTGATTTTTGCCCGACTCCAGACCTAATTATAACTGTCCAATTTTCCTTCCGACTGAGACAAAATATCTGCCCAATTTAGTCAGGTTTCTGACATTTGGGGGTGGTCGCCCCCCCCCCCCCGGCCTGTAAGGCCATGGTAAAGAAGAAAAATGATCATGAGCTTACAGCTAAGCCTAGGCGAGTGTAGTCTTGTCTGTTGGCTCATAAATTTATCATATTGAGAGGCAGAACCATATTCTTTTCAGTGCAGGTGAGATATTATTTGAGATCACAAGAGGTCAAAACCCGCAAACCTTAAAAGAACACCATATTTCAAGACAGGGATGGTGGGCACTTTTCATAATTGGTATACAGATTTGTCATTTTTAAAGAGAGAGAGGACCTATGTATTTTGTAGAAGGTCAACGGTCATCTGGTCATCAGAGGGGAAACGATGAAAACCTCGATAACTAAATAAACAATGGGCGATACCATCGAATCTTGTCGCTACATGACCACCGAAAATTTAGGGTTGAATATTTGTGCCATCCCAAAGATAAAATTGTAGAGATCAACATATATTTTTGTCAAAAGCAGTGGTGGCGCCAGGTGGGGGCAGGGAGCCATGCCCCCCCCCCCGTCGGGGAATTTTTACAGTTTCGTCGGGGAGTCTTCGTCGATACGATAATGTGTGCAGTCCCCGACGGAGACTAGTCGTCCCGACAGTTTACCTGTTTTTGCTCTCAAGAGAGCAATTTCTAAATAAAAATCCCAAATTTTCGACATGCGCTGTAGAGTCACTCAAGTTTCTTCACTAGTTCCATTCCGCAAAGCTAGATAGCACAAGTCCTGTCCACCTTACTGAGGACCATGTATGCAGAGTACACAGTTTATGTAGAGGTCGTAAATTTCATCCCATATCGCAATGCCTAGTTTTGCTCTCTCGTGTGTGTCAAGCGGTACGCTCAGTTGGTGAGCGACTCACGGCAGGTGCGCAGCAAGGATGATTTTTTACGGGGGGCCTAGGTAACAAATGGGGGGGAGGCGGCACCGCCGAGGGTCAGGCTTGTCAAGACTATCCAAGCGAAGCGCCACCGTCGGTTGGCGTGGAGCGAGCAAGAAAATTTTTGGCTTTACAAACCCTACAGATGGCCGGAAACGGCACTTCCCACGTGTTTTAAGCTGCGTGTTCCAGCCTTGAAATTCGAATCTCATGTCTGCCATTTCTCAAATAATGGGAAAAAATCAATCCATGAAAAATGGTAATACACAAGGCCGCACATACACTTTTTTGCTAGGGCAAAAAGTGGGCATTACTGATCTGTGGCCTGGGGAGCTAGGGGACTAAAGAGAACGGGTGTCTCCCTCCCCCTTGGCGAAAAATTGTAATTTCAGGAGGACGTATAGATAGCAAATGGTGCAATATTTGAGGGATTTCAGCTTCAAAAGGAAAACGAAAAGCAGTTGTGACTAAGTGACAAGAGTCATTTTTGAGAGCGTGGTGGATATAATGTGAAGCATGACCTCAGTCACTGAACTCGGTTGTGGGGGAGGGTTTAAGGGAGGGGAGGGAGTGGTATTGGTTATAAAACGTTTTTATGACTAACCCTGCTAACACAAAACGTTTTTAAAACGTGTAATGTGGTGTTACAGAAGGCTTTATAACACCACTTGACACGTTTTAAAAACGTTTTGTGCTAGCGGGGAAACTGGCACGGTTTAAATACGTTTTGTGTTAACTGAGAAATTACTTAAGCCATTGATGATTGAAGCTACCCATACCAACAACCGAGCAACACTGTACTATGCATAACCGCGCGTAGCGCGAGAATTTTAGAAAAGTAGGCTATAAATACATCCTAATAGAGCTGTATATGGTTGGTGATGTGTACAGATATAGGCATGAAAATATTGATCTGCCTATTTGAAATTGTTTAAGTTCTATCATTACGATCACAGCTATTTCTTATATTTTTAATGCGTTTTCTCTGTATATTCTCAAAGTTGGAAACGGTCCACTTTGAAAATTTCTGGGGGAAATTGCCCCCACCCCTGCCCCCGCTGTGTACGGCCGTGGATATCATATGAGCTGAGATAATACAAGAATCATACTGAATTATGCATCCCTTTTCATTTATTCTCCCATATTCACCTTCTAGTATATCTCTGTTACATTTGTCCATCACCCTATCCATAGGCTACATGTCCACTACTCAATTACATATCCCCTAGATTATCATACCATTTGTCTCCAACCTAGGGTTACCGTATTTATTTTCATTTTCTAGCAAGGAGGAGATAGATCACTGTCCTGATGTTGGGGTCTAAAGGTGTCCCTTCCCTTTGAAAATTTTTCCGGTTTTCAATGGTGTCTAGATGCAAAATGGTGCGGTATTTGTTCACGGACTCAAGTCATCGGTATATTACTTGGTCAGACCTATACCACCAGGAAATCTTTCAGACTATTTAACCCGCAAAGCAGAAGTAGCGATCATGTGGGAAACACATGAAATCCGGACCTTGTTGGCAATTTTACAAATCCTCCCGGATGCCAGTGCGAACTAGTAAAAAGAGGACTTGTCGAAAATAATCGTTCTACAGTGCACTTGTCATGGGCAAGGAGAGAGACACGACACACTTGTAAGGATAGAATTATTCGAACGCAGTACCTTTCCGTACGGCATATTTTGTGTATGATATCGTATAGGAATGGTCGTGCATGTAAGAATGGTCTTCAGTGCGTATGGTTGCCATGTTTTTAGTAAATCAACTACCATCGGAAAGGCAGAAAGGGTTTAAACCTGACAGTGTCACATACGAATTTGTCGTCGGGACGTTCGTTTCATCGTCCAAGTGAATTATATGCAAATTAAACGACAGTGCAGATTATATACCTAATTTAGTGAACGTAGGCATTTTAAAGTTATAAGTTGATACCATACGTGTGCAAAATGTGTTTCTCACACATTTACTTTTTCTTAATTCTTACACATTTTATTAAAGCCTATTTTATTTTTTGAAGGAAATACTTCAAAGTTTATTTCCGTTCAAACATTTGTCTTTTCTTAATCCCTACACATTTTATTAGGACACAAAAATCGGGGGGGGGGGGGCTGACGAATTTCTGGGGGGCCGAGGGGGCCCCCAACCCCCCCCCCCCCCCCGTAGCTACGCCACTAACTCACGGAACAAAGTTTGGCTACAAAGTATTTCATCGGGTAGTTCAGGTGGTTTTGATACAATGTATTAGTGCGCAATTCGGCTCTTGAAGTATTAAGTGACATTATGCAAATATGCCCTGCAACGGCATGGGATAGTTAGGCTCCTTCATATCCCCTTCTCACCAACCAGTCGACACAGAGGCTGTCGGAACTTGGGGTCACTGGCATGGCCCGGCTTCCTGAAGGGAAAATTCTGTCGCCACTCATGGTCAGTTTACATCATAGAAATTAAAGTAACTTTAATTACTTTTATTTCTATGGTTAACATACTTTGGCTTTCTAAAGAGTCATTTATGCAATAAAACCTAAAATTTTCTTTACGCTTTGTCCACTCTTCCTCGGTTCCGTTATTTATAGCTAAATACACTAAAAGCCCATTCTACCTTTGAAGTAACTAAATAAGTAGAATACATGGATTTATGTAAATGTCGGGAATTTCATCTCATTTCGCTAAACCTGGTTAAATGTTCTCTTGTGTCTGTGGTGCGGTACGACTACTGACTCGAGTAGGGAAGTGCAATGAAAGTAATGCCCGACAGAGACCAACTGCCCGGACAATTGACCTATATAAGTTCTAAGTAAGCACAGATTCTTTTTAGTGTAGGCTCACCCAAAAAATTTTCCCGCGCCTCGCAAATTCACAGTTTATATTCCGGGAAAAACATTAAATCAGCGCGGAATTATATTCCTCTAGTATATACAAATTTTATGCAATACATGCCCCACAATGGCATGGTATAGTACATAGGTTTTCTTCAAGTCCCCCCTCACCAACCCTTCGACGGCATCGGTGCTGTCGGGGCTTCGGATCATTGGCCCCCCGTTGGGGAGTCTGCCTCACCCCACCCGTCGCGCAAATCCTGGTCAAAAGCATAACTCTTACAGTAATTGATTATAATTCTAATTTGACTAATTATGTGAAGGGTGCTGTATGTGACTACAACACAATTAGAAATATCATACGTACGAAGATGTCGACGGGGTAATCGAAGGCTCGGTTTCTCGCATAAAACGGCCCGGGTTTGAGTCACGTTTTTGTTATGCGAAGTTTGATGGAGTCAGGCCCATCTGTGATCAAACTGTGCCAGCAGTGATGGATCCAATACTTAACATGTGGACCACTCATGTTGATTTCAAGAACCCTATTCTTTTTATAGTGAAGGTCAAAGGTCATGTGAGGTTACTTGCGGTCAAAATGTTGAAGTATCGTTAACGACGATATCTAAAATAGTATAACTTTGAGATTAAACTTCAGAGCAACAAAAATTTCCTTTAAGCAAGGAATCAACAAGCCTTTGGGCTTCTGGTTTTCTCTTGAAGGTGTTATGTTCAAGTGGCGAATGTAGTTCATTTTCTAAATTCTTATACTGAACGTACAGGACCAACACATACCCAGTTGTACTTTTGTGCCATCAAGTTATGAAAAAGACAATTTGACGTTTCATTATCTTTGGGTTACGCTGATGACGTATTCTTTCACAATGGATTATGATTCTTCTGGATCTCCGAATAAGATCGACTCCACCCAACAACAGGTGTTCCGTTTTTACATACCTCTTTGTATGAAAGGTCGATTTTTGAACCCGCCTTTACTCAAGACGTTAAAATCCTAAGCCCACACTGTTGTCAATTTCTTTTGCACGGAGAAAACAAAAAGGATGAAAAACACATTTTGGGTCCGAAAGTAGCAAATATTCTGCAGAGTCCAGCCCCCACCCTACCCCTTGCTACGAATGTCTAAAGTACCATACCAGCAAGTGAGAGTAATCAATTCATTTTCAAAAAGTTACAGCCTGAGCTACCGTACGCCAGCCTTTCTAGCATGCCCTTATCATCTGAAGTAGGAAGGGGGCAAAGGGGGGGGGGAAGGATTGGTTTAAATATGTGTGCATAACTCAGAAGACAAATGAATGTTATCTTCTCCCAGCAAATTTCCGGTTGATCTTTTTTATTAAGCCAAATGTGTTTAGGATATGACCGTTATCAAAGGCAGTGGGAACTAATCGACTACGGTTTGATTGTGTGCGACCATCCGGGTTAAGAAGTTTGTCCATACGTTACTAATTGTTACCAGCCAGTAGTAAAAGGTCCATCCTCCCCTAAGATAAACACTGCAGTTAAGAAAAAAATCGCACTGTGCGAGAGAAAACGGTCTGAGATGTATCATTGTTTGAAGAAACATTTTAATTATAGCTTTCGTGAGCAAGAGTTTTAAAATTCAAAGGCAGAATTCACAAAGATCGTAAAGATAGTTAAAACTGAAAAATTCAGAGTAAACGGCAATGGTACAAATTATGAACATCAAGATTTCAATGTAATTTCTACAAACAGCTTCGTTGTAAATGTTTCGTAGGAAGGAAGAAGTTTACAAGTTGCCAAACACACCAGTATTACCTTGGTTTCAAGATAATGATTTTTTGGTGGTATCTACCACAAATTTTTTATTCTCTGAAGGAGTGTTGGACACAAAATCCTACACCTTGTCTCGACAGACAGGGCTCGAAATTGAGTTATTTTAGTCTCCAAATGAGGAAGGAATTCATTGACTGGGTTTAGACAATAACATGTTCCTGAGTAGAGAATAAACTTACTTGCTCTTCTTTCATGGAGTGCCAAGGTAACTCCATTAACTACGTTGGGGAGTATATGTTTCTCAGCTAGTTGACCGAAACTGTTTCATTACAGCCTGGGGAAAATATCAGACATTCATCATAAATCTTTCTATAAATGTCAAACTGCTAACCATTTGAGGAAGCTTACCAGCTCAAAGACTGGGGAGGGATGAAGCTCTGTATCATCATCCCCCCTCTTTATCCTTCTTTTTTCTTGTCCAAGCCATCTTTTAACCAGAGATGCCAACCTTATGATAAAAAAATCAGACTTACTCTCTTGAAAAACCAGATTTTTCACTGAAAATTCAGACTTTTCAAATCAATGTCTACAGAACGCCACACATCTCTTTCAGTACCACCTTGCCCTGCACTACTCCACCCTATAAAAATACAGTATAACAGAACTAGAAATTATGAAAATGCACACCTTTTACTCTTGTGGTGTGGTGTATCTTACGATATGATATACAAAAAAATGCAAACTAAACTTTTCTAGCGCCAATTCAACACACTATTTTAGTTGAGAATTTATAAAATGAGGAGCCAGGAGATGACTTAAAATCGTATTTTTTGCCAGCAGTATTGTACTGTCGTATTTTACAGTTTTTATCGTACAAAATATGATAAAATTGTACTGGCTGGCATCCCTGTTTTAACATTGTAACTAGTTCATAGCCTATCTGACTTCATACTTAGTTTGTTCATTTCAGATTACAGAATAAAAAGACTGAATTCACACTTCCTCCAGGGCCTCACAAATACATGGAATGTCTCATACCCCTGCCTTTCCAGCTATGCATAAAGATATCACAAATACCCATATTCTAGCCCCTGGACTCCATGACCTAGCACACCTTTCCCAAACTTACATTACACACCTACTTATGGACATGATCATCCTGGCAAAGAATCATGCAAATAATTCTAGTAGGAATATATAAACATTTTCATCTTAATTGTACAAGATACACACATTACCTACCCAGAAAGACAGAAAACTGGAAGGATTTCTTAAAGGTGGCTCTACCATGCAGTACTTGGTGTTACTTCCACTGCAAAATAATGACTCCTGGCAACAATTTGAGCTATACACATACCTTGCTAAAGTTCAACAGCACTCCGAGGCTACAAGTGCTCAAAGCTGCAGTGGTGTTTGTCACTTAATGAAGTTTATACTAACCCCTCACTCCAACCTCCCCCAACCAAAAGTATTTCCCTTCCCCTCTCCACAGTCTCTCTGTCTCCCCTTCTCCAAGGCTCACAGCATTCACAATATGTATGAAAACATACTGAAAACTGTAACATGGACAATCAAGTACGGTTAGGAGTATAACAGTATTTTTTACTCATCTGTGAGCAAGGAATTAAACTGTAAAGAGAGCTGCAAGCAGATATCAAAAACTGCAAGTCAGTGTGAACTGTCCCACCAGTAATAAATGCCACACTCTGTCTTTCAATCACAGCAGGTCCAAACTCCCAGGGTACTCCAAAATTCTGATATATTAGAGCTTTCTTGAAAATGGACACCAGTTTCTGAAACTGAAAAAAAAAAAGAATTAAGGCATGGGATGAAGATTTACAACTGCCCTGGAAATATCATTGTTTTAATCTAAATTATTACTGTGTCTTATATGTTGGTCATTACCGTCTGATGAAGTTAATAGACTTAAAAATTACTGCTGAGTGCTTCTGGCCAGTCTAACACTTTCGTTTTTCCTTTTTTCATATTTTTTGAGGTAAAGGACACTGTAGTTTGGAGAATGGAAGAAGGTGTAATTGGAATCATCCTACAGTAAAAGAATGTATAACTTCACAACCTCCTCTGAACACAGACTTCCACAAAATTACTTAGTGTTATTTTGTTCGGAATGAAACAGTTACTTTTTTGGCATGCAGTTTTCTGATATTTACGTCCAGCAGTCACACTTAAATAGTACTACAAACACACTAATTAGTGAAAACCTTTATTGTGTCCTAAGATTTTTTAAGTCACATTAGGGCCTAGGTGATCAAGTGGCAGGCAGTGGGCCACAAATCCCATGACATGCATGTAAATAACAAGCCAAATAATTGCACACCCAAAAATTAAAATAAGAAATCAAACTATTTGATTGAGTTCAGACTACAGCAATAATTATAGCATGGAGGGTTGGAATGCTGCGCACTTAAGCAAAATATTGGAGATTACGGAGACAAAGAAGGAAACGTAATCGAAAATGACAGATATCGACTCGTGCATTTCTTTTTTGTAACCTAACTTGCGAATTTGTGGTGATCAGCACGATTTGGTAAAAATTTTGCCACGTTTTTTACAGGTAGCGTTAAACGATTTCATATCTTTTTGAGAGGGTCGTAATGTTGCGCACTAAGGTAAAAAGGGCTGCTGATTACCTCATAACGACCCCGCCTAATGTCAGAAAATGTGGACTGTAGATAAGAGATGAAAAACATTTGTTCCCTATACTGTAAGTCAGGAATTAGCAGTTTGAGCCACGAGCATCTCGATTTTTGGGGCCATTGGTTTGACCGTGCCCGTTTTTAAGCACATGAACTTGCACCGCAGCGGAAAATCATAATCAAGGTCATAATTATTTAGCCACATTTAGGCTAGGCATTATCCCTGTTCATCCATGTTACATTATTATAAACTCAATATTATACCTCGTGTGTACTGTAGGTTTGTGGAATTGTTTTTACAATATTGCATTGCAGTGGAGAAATCCAGGAAATTCAAGGGGTGCGCAACATTATATACTGCGCAACATTGTGTATCGTGACTATACAGTAAAAACTTGGGTAGCAGTCCAAAACACATCAACACTGATATCTATGTTGATGCCTTCTGGTGGTATACTAACAAAAGTTTTTCTTCCCTTCCTCCCCTGAAATGTCCAAAATTCCAATATTTTTAACAAAATTCACCTTTGTTTTTCCTAACAAACCTGGAATGTACCTTTACTAAAATAAACACATACACATTATTTTACGAAGTGCACTTTACTCTTGTCTGTATCCTAGGTCATTACCTCTAAATGTACTATCCCAAACATCAGATGAGAATATGAGGTGAAGAGATGTTGTGTTTAGCAAGTCCAGTTCTTCATGATCCAATCTGTTGGCTGGGGCAAACCACCAAGAAGAACGGACATCTGACCATGCACCATTACTAATGGCCCACCAGCTCTGTCCATGGTCCACACTTTCCATTATAGCCATCCCATTCTTTGAAAGGCCATAAAGTGTGCCATTATGTGAGTTGCATCCAAGGATGTTTCCCACCGATCTATGAAGTCCTGTCAAAGAGAAGCAAGGTGTATTGCAGATCGAGCCTGAACAACTGTCATCACAGCTGAGATAAAATACAGCTGCCTGGTAAAAACTGCCTGGAAGCAGGTTTAATCATGTTGATTTACACAGGGTTTGTACAGAGCATTATCTGAGGGCCCACTGGGTTTATACTAATGAAGAGATATTGTGATTTACCCCAATTCAAAAGATTTTTACAAAATATTATTGAAAGAAAATGAAAGCATGGGTATTATGTGTTTTTATAACGAAGATATACAAACAAGAAGGTCATATGCATTAATTAGCGTACATTATAGCTAAGTGCCACCACACTGTGTTACAGGGAAGTCCCATTGCAAGTGCTAAGTGTTCCAGTGAGAATGGCTACCTGATGCATGTATGTGACAAGGGGACTGAACATGTTAACACCTTTAAAAATGAGTCTTTATGCAACAAATATTGTATATAAGAAATGAAGTCAAACCCTTACAAAGTTGAGAAGTTGCAATGAACTGAACTTGTATCATCAAATACACTAAAGCAGAGCTGACTGTAAAACTAAGTACACTACAACCTAAACAGGGCAAAAAAGCTTACCTCTCCAATGAAAATATCTTGATTCAGCTGCTTTGCACAAACACTGACAGGCACATGGCTGGTACACAACAATATCCAGGCACATGGTCCAGTTGCCATCACTCCACTCTGATTCAAGGCAATCCTTACTTGATGATAAAATTGTATAGTTGAAGCAATCACAGTCCCAAGAGCTGTTACCACTGAGACATTTTACAGAATCACAAGATGAAGAACAGTTTGGTGAAAACATGGAAAGTTCACAACGGTTAAAGCATTCTGAAATGTTGAATGTTTTATGAAAAGGGCACACATTTGAACAGAGATTAGAACAATTAGAAAATTCTGAACATTTCTGACAAAAAAGGTCGCAAAAAGTGGCTGTTACTTCACAATCTTCAAAACAGTCCTTCATCTGCATGGGTATATGGTGTTTACATAAACTGATACAAGGATCTCCATCTATTTTACTATGGCATATTCCTTTTTCCTCGCAGCAATAAGTCTCATTCTCAAAACTACAAGACATGTTCTGACAAGTTTCATAGCAAGCTGTTAAGTTCTGTAACTGATGTTGTAAGGTACATGAGTCAAAGATATCAGGAGTATCATTGTAAGTGACATTATCAGTCGCATTAGAATCTTGAACGTTCACTTCTCTTCGACTTCTGTGAAGTGAAGAAGATGATTCTGCAAGCACATTCCCTTGTATGCTATCTGAAGTAGCAGGTGTCCCAGCTGGTGTAGGCAGCTGAAAGTCATTTCTTGGTTCTACCAGATCTTTTTCACTATTTGTTACATATCTTCTTTTCCTACTGTGTGACAAGCATTCATCCAGATATTCACAATTGACAGAAGAACTGCATCTAGGAGAGATATAATGATGTAGGCATGCTAATGTACAGTTATACATGTCAAACCCAGAACATGTCATCATGCAGCCAGCATAACCATCACAGTCAACCAAATGAGATGACATCCGACAATCACTAATGCATTTGCTTTGCACTCTGTTGCAATCACTTTTACAAGTTACAAGGCACATGTCACATTCTTGACAGGCATCCATGCATGTTTCACTGACACCATGGCAGCTAGTCTGACAACATGTATTTTGGTACTCTTCTATGCAATCCTGGATACATTTATCAAAACCCACAGAACATGTCTCATATTTTTTGGCAGATGAAGTAGAATTGCTCACATTGAGGCAAGTGAGATTATCCTCCAGGCAATGACTGGTACAGTTATGTATGGGGGAAGAAAGGGATACCAATCCATTCAAAGTGATATTGAATGCACCTTCATCAAACACTGTAGAGTTGAAACTCCAGGCTGTTGTGTAAGGTAGTGATGTGGTAGTCCATAAAGAATTTTGATCCATCTGCAAATCTTTTGAATATTCATAATGTTGACATGTTGGTAAATACCATTCTATACATTTTTGAGAGCATTTACCGACACTGCATTCTGGCACACATGAAACATTCATTGAGTTGTTTGCCATGCACAAGGGAGCACATGCATTCCTGCAAGAATCGAGGCAACTGCTCAAAGCAACAAATTTCATCTGCTGGAGACAAGCTTGCTGACAATCTTCCTGGATTGTTGAGCAATTATGATGACAGTCATTGTAACAAGATGGATGACAGCCTACACATCCCAGAATGCAAGAGGCAGCACTGATGTAGCAGTCTTCATCACATGGACAATCTCCATAACATTCAGTTGCAGATACATTGCACAAAGACAAACAACTTGACATGTTGGACTTGCTGCAAGCATGCACACTTACATTTGGTGATAAGATTGTACTGACATTGCAAGTGCAATTACCATCTCCTTCTGACATTCTGTAGGTTTCATTGACAGACGTCAGGTTATTACACAAACAAGTTGCATTCTCCACAGTAGATGTGCTTCTGTTTCCATCATTTATGAGTAAGCTTGTGTCATTCATTACCTCAGTACTGTTCATTTCTAGATTCCAAAATGTTTGGCAAGCATGGCAACCTTCATTGCAGATCTGATAATCAGTATTACAATCTGACTTACACACAAATGGAATCAAATGACATGGAGCAGAACATCTTTCATAATCATCTTCACATTCAAACATACAAAAGTTGTCCAATTTTCCATCCACAGTGCAGTTTTCCTGACATAGATGTTGCACCTCTAAGCATACTAACAAGCAGCAGTTGCTTCTACAGCTGTCCGCAACATCCAAGCAGTCATCCAAGCAAATCTCACGACATGTTGTAGTGAGCTCTGTGTTACAAACTTCTTTCGTTTGCAATGTACAATTAGTTGTTTCATTGTGGATTTCTGCATACTCTGTGAAATAATTACTCCAATTAGGAACAGTTGAATTGGTGAAGATTGTAACAAGATCAGATTCAGTTGTAGTTGGCAAGATATCGGTGCAGTTGAGATGTGTTTCCTCTGAGCAAGTCTCAATGTAACATTCTGTTGGACAATCAAGTTGGCATGCCACCTCATGCAAATCACACTGACCATTGCAGGATGCTGCTTGTAGCTCACAGTCAAATTTGCAAGAACTAAACCTAACATTACAGGTGAAAGTGCAATTTTGCATGCAAGATTGATCTGAACTGCATGCCTGTATACATGTTCCTAAACATAACATTCTTTCTTCATCACACTTGTCCAAGCAACAATTCTTTGTACAGTTCTTCTCCTGATGTAGACAATCATCACTGCATGCAGTTGTGCAAACTTCCAGGAGACCAGCTTGTGAGGATTCTTCTTCCATTCTGGTGATATTTTGACAGGACAGCAGACAGTGCTCTGAACATTGCTGGGCATCCAATGTGCAATTACTTTCACATGACAATACAACAGGAAAGCAGCCTGCTAGGCAACGAGTCATGCCATCATAACAGTCAGACTTGCATCCATCTACTGTACACTCAAGCTGTTTATGACAACGATTGCAGTCTGTGGAGCAGGTGTTGAATTCTTGGCTGCAATCAGACTCACAGCAGGTTGATGTACAGTTAGTGTACAGCATGTCACAGGAATTTGAGCACAATGTTGTATTGCAATCTACACAGGTCCTACAATCATCTTTACAGGTTAAGAACATCTGAAAATGAAAAATGAAATAACATTTTAAGTATGACCTCTTCTTTCATGGTTTTCATATCTTTGTTATGATTCCAAGAAAAAGAATAAAAAACTAAAGATATCAAAGAAGTGACATGATTTCATTCATTATTACAAGTTAAAGAAAAGGCTATCTAGCTCCTTTACTTCAACAATCAACTTGCCAGATGAGTTGATGAGCCTTAACATGAGGACAAATGTCCTTTAGCCAAGAATTGGACAGATACAATCAAAATTAGTCCCCTCAACAAATAAACTGTACAGCTCAACTTTCTGGCAGACATGAACATCACCTTGATTCCTGCCAGCTTTTAATCTTGTAACTCTCCATGAAGGCCATGCTGAATATATCAGGCTTGAATAGTAGAGTCTCCTTCACTAGCAGGAACAGTTGTGAGGAAACTCCAGAGCTAACATTAATATGGTGTACTAAGCCTACTCCCCTAATTTCTGCCTGCCAGATCATGGAAAGAGACAGTCATTGTGAAAGCAAATCCCCTTAAAGATGGCCTTTTTGATCAGAGCTACCTAACCTCATCCTATGAAGCATACCTCCTCACAATCAGCATAACACCCACAAGTGCAGTTCTCTGGTCTGGGTAGGACATCAGTGCAATTACTCTCATCCTTCCAGCCATATTGAAAGGTACAGTTGCAGTAGTCTTCACAGGAAGGGTAGGGATCGGGGAGGGGGTTTATGAGGTCACCAGTCATATAACAGCCACCACTTTTCCTGATGAAATAAACGAAACATAAATACCTGAACACTGCTTGGTAACTTGGCCACTTTTTGTCAATGATATGAACTTTATGTTAATGAGCTCCATGCCTAGAGTTTTATGAACTATATAGTTTCATGTCACATTTGAAACCAACTATCAACTAACATGATGACTAGCCTTTATTAGAACCAAAACAACTCTTAATTCCAACTAACCTTCTTGGTGCAGACTTGTTAAAGAAGCAGGCATAAAATATGTTACTGCTCTCATCATAGAGAAAGCTGTACATCATTAGCTGCACATCTGTAAAGTTATTAAAAGAATACATGATCATGTGATACACTACTGCATTACCATACATGATGGTACACATTCAAATTACTGATGAAAAAAATTACCCGAAATTAAAGAAAATAGCTGTTCTCACCCAAACTATCACAAACAATTACTTCCTTTGTCAAAGCCAATTAATGGAAGGTTGATGTATTTAGTGCTGACAATTATGTGAAAGATGTTTGCTTAGCTTAACATGAAACCTGACAATTAACATTGAAATATTTGCAGGATTTTAAGGTTATATTGTAAAAAACAGAGAAAGAATCCTCACCATCTCTCTGTGGTCGTATGATAGGAGCTGCTTCAACTGGTAAACAAAAGGCAAAAAACATTGAAATGACTGAATGTGCAGCAAAACTGATTGAAAAAGATTTGTTATATGAGCAGAAGCACCCTGAGTATACTTCTATGATGACCACGGTTATCATCCTATTACAATCTTGATAAAACACCTACTTCAATGTGACTATTAATTCGAGTAAATTTCATCGATAAATAAAAGTCATATAACGTTTGAAAAATTTGCTTGAGATATTTTATCAAATCTCTTCAACTCACAGAGTGCAAAACCCCATTAGCAAAGAACTAACTAGCAACTTTATGAACACTGGAACTCCATATACAGAAGCCATTGCAAACTTAATCTACTATCATATTATGAGCAACATCCAAGAGCCACAATACTGTCGTCATCAGGTCTTTAATACCTTGCGGTATACAATCGGTTCACGCTTCATTTTTTTCTTTTACAAGGGAAGGGAGACAAACAAAGAAGAGAGATGAACGTACTTTTGAATTCAACCCTTGTAGGTAGTGGTTCATGATAATATGGTACAATATTATGTTTATAATCATCTTCATAAGGATTATGAAGGTCCCAAGAGAAGTAATCCATCTCAGCAAATGCCACAAGATGATAATTCCCAGCAGGAAGGGTATTTTGTGGATCCAGTCGCACCAGAAAGTGAAAAGATATCATGTCTGTGTTGTATAATGTAGAGACCTGTAACATAAAAATTGTTTGAATATCTTTAGATATGATGAATAGTGATAACAAAAGTATCTGCAAAATTTGCATATCTCAGCCATTCAACATCTACAAACTGATTCAAAAGCTACAGAGTTACTTCCCCATATCAAATTAGAGTAGCTAGTGTACACCATCATCAGTGACCTTTGACTAGTACATTCTCTTCGCCATACAGTATGACAGCCAATTAACCCAGTCCATCAGGGCTGGAAAAAATGTTTATTTCCTGGGAAGGGAGTCAAAATTTCCACAATTCCTCCCATATTTTCATGTACATAAAAGGTGTAAATTTCCCTCCAGTGACCAAAACTTCCAGAGAAGGAGCCTCCCAGCTTCCCAACTTTTTCCACCCAGGCAGCCCATATTGAAGAAAGTTCCCAAAATTCACTGAGGAGGTAATAATTTGACACTTAAAGGTAAACTAAGTTCGAAAAGTGTTGCCAGTATTAGGATTTATGCTTTAGTGCACATAATTAATTGACCTGGCCAGCAACTGTATGATTGTAGACACATCTGCTCTAATACTGACCAACTGTACTAGCTATCTATAGTGCATTATGTATGCTGTTTGGGCACTGATGTACTCTACTAGTCTCTGATTACTCTTGGAAGGTGATTGGTGGTTACTTAAGAACCAATTTGCATAGCGTTCAATGAAGCTAATATTACAAACTCAGGAAGATTTTTAATCTTCCCTCTTTTTTGGCCAAAAACACAGGACTTGGGTGGTATTTCTTATGGGCAGTGAAGATCCTAATGAGTATTGCTACTGAAGAATGTGCCAAGTCAACAACATTTCAAGGGAATGATGATTTGACTCAAAGTTATTTTGAAACATCAACTACAATCTTGGACAAAACTCGTTGGAACACCCCTGCACCCCCGTTCCCCCCGTACAAGTCAATTGGAGATGCAAGCTTTAGTTTGGACACAACATTGTACTGGGGGGACGGGGGTTTCGTAAATCGTGCGCAACACTGTACTGGGGGACGAGGGTTTCCCAAAATCATGCACGACATCATATTGTACACACAATCATCCATTATCGATAAACGAGGTAATAATGTCAATTGGAGATGCACCGCTTTAGTTTGGACACAACATTGTACTGGGGGGACGGGGGTTTCGTAAATCGTGCGCAACACTGTACTGGGGGACGAGGGTTTCCCAAATCATGCACGACATCATATTGTACACGGTACAACGGTTGAAGGTGTTCCAACAGTTTTGTCCAAGATTGTAGATGATAAAAATATCCTCTTATTTCCCTAACAGATATTAATCACAATATTTTGGAACATACTATAATTGGCATGCCAATGGTATACTGAAGAATTATTTTGAAATTCACAATAGTTTCAAACATGATTTTACATGATTCAAATAGCCATATGCAGATTTATATACCAGTGTATAATAATTTAACTTTGAGTGATTGCATTTTCCCTTTAAGCCACATGAGATCACTCATCAAAAGTTTTGCTGGCATAACAGGGAGTCAACACAGACAATTATAACAATTGATAATTATCACTCATGAAAAATCACTTTTCATGAGACAGAAAAGTTTACGAACCTCTTAACAACACATACTAAACACCTGTTCTTTACTTTTACCAGTCTATATGGCTTCATGTATTGCAGGAAGGTATTTGGTAATTGTTACTGTATCAGATCAATAGTTTGCTTAAAACTTCCTGATTTCACAAAGGACCTCATGATAACGGAAATGATTGCTGTATAGCTCAGCAGGCTAATACCCTAAAGTACTTAGACTCTTTGGGAGACCCCGCAAACCACAGTTTTGATTCTGTGTTGATTTTGTAAACTTCAACGTCACAGAGCAGTAAAATGTAAAACGGGAAAAAAAATGAGGTGGGTAGGTTATAATGACTCACATAGAATGTGATACCCTTGGAAGGATCTGTACTGGTTGTGACTACTGGTTGCATCTCATGGTAGTCATACAATGCATAGGCATGGTTGGTAAGATTCACAAATTCAACATAACTTGGGAAGATCCACCATACACTTATATCTCTGGCTGTAACTGTAGAATTAGGATGGTGGAATACCTCAGTGTAATACTCTATCAAGTCACTAGGGGAGAAGAAAATATATGAAACATGTAGCAGTACAATGCTTTAAAATGCACAGTCACCAATCTGACAGACTATTCCTTGGGTCTGCAGGGCTGCATACTACATGAGGACAACAGTTCCTTTAAGCCTATGCTAACCACATACCCGCCGAATCGGGGATTTTGACAGGGCACCCTGGAACAGGATCAATTACCTCCTGCAGCAGCAAGTTGCCAAAGATAAAACAGGGAGTTGCTAGAGAATCCCTGGATAAACAAAGATATCACTGTACCACTTCATCTGACCAGGGAGTTGCTAGAGACAACTCCCTGATCTGACCATGTGGAAATAATTGCTCTGCTAGCTAAAGCAAACAATCTTCCAGCTCACTGATGGGAGAAAGTAGGGGATTACAGGGGACTATTGTTTGGATTGTGGTTTTGGGCTAGATAAGTGATTTGAAGACTTCTCCAAAGGACTTGTCTGCCTAATGTGTAAACAACATACTGTCATTATCCCAGCTTACAATATGTTCAGGAAAGAGTAAATAGATATTATACAGGCTTTGTACATGCTGTTGCAACAAAATTAATTGTGTAAGTATAATGATGGCTTGTATTTGTATAGAACACCTGCAGTAAAATTTTTTATGTTTTTCATTGCTCTTTATTGCTCTTGAAATTTTCTTGTCATAAGATCAACACAAAAAATACATTGTAGTAGTAAAAAGAAATTTGAGATGCATTATAGGAAAAATACAGAAGCAAAGAAGGGATATATACATTAAATTTCCAGGTAAAAATGACTAAATTAAACTGAAAACAAATTTATCCAGGGGAGCCAACACTTCTCCCAAATATTTTCTAAAATACTCTTTTGAAGAATACACTTTTGCAAGATAAAATAATTTAAGTAAACGAGGGCTCCATGAATTGGGTGTTCCCTTTACTTTTTACAATCAAAAATATACTCCTGTAAAACTGATTATAGACCTTTATGCATTGAAGTCACGAGACGTCATTCTGGAGGCAAACAATGAAGCACACTGCATGCATGACGAAGTACGAAGTTTTCCCACGTGCGAGCAGTAGACTTACATGCGTATCTGACCAGTACACAAATCTGCCATCTGCATTTGTTGGTGTAAGTTGCAATGATATGCACTCCCCTCTACTGGAGGGCCCATTTTCTGTGACGTCATGTGCATAAGATCTATACTTGATGACTATATTAGCTGAACTGAGGCTTTTACTACTCTCTTAAGATATCAACTATAGTGTAAGTATGGTAAAATACACACACACACACAAAAAGTGAAAAAGGTTATTCCACAGGCTTTGCCATGTTCTTTCTTCATAAAATAGAATTACAAAGTTAATGCATTATTTGATGTTATAATGACATAACGTACTGCTTCTCAATTTCTGAGCTTCTGGTATCTGGCTAGACCCAAATAGAAATCAAGAAGAGAGGAAAGACCAATGTAGGTTTATGCTTTACCTAAGGTTTTGTCATGAGGCAACATTTGCCTTTGCTGAAATCAGTCATAGCTACCAAGCAGTTTTTACGGTAAACTGCCCTTCCCAATTAAAGAACCCGACCAGTGGTTCATCATTTCAAATGGCGGCTTCAATTAGCTGCTCCAATGAGAAGCACAGCTTTGTTAAAAGCTTTGATGACCATATTAGCACAACAATAGTCCAACAACAAAGGGGATTGCATTAATTCCAACTAACAACAAATTCTGCCCTGAAATGAGTATTGGCAAAAGGGGATCAAATTACTAATGATCATTGGAGGTTAGATCACCTTTCAGTTTAATCTGAGAAAAACATGAAATGCCAACCTTTAGGGCTGTTGAAAGGCTTGAATGAGCACCTTATTAATACTGATAACAACTCTCGACAAGTTTTGACATAGGAAGATTTTACACGAGATTACTGAAGAACACATCAGAGGGACTCAAAACTTAATAATGGTTTTATAAAATCATTTATACCCTACCCTGGATGGTATCCAGTCAGGTCCCCTGCAACCCAGACATTCATCATCAACTTCACTTCTCCTGCCTGTAGGTGAATAAATTGGGAAAAACATTAACTGATAAACAATATAGTACATCTCCAGTTATCCCAACCCTTTGATATGAAAGCCTGCTTATCCGAACCAGCCTCGTGACTGTACCAGACTTATATGCCACACACTGAACGGCAGCATCCACCAAGTTTTCAGTGCATTACAAGGCAAAACTTTACGGAAATTGTGTCAAGAATAAATTACTTTTTCTTGGGTCTTATACAGTCATGCAAGATGTCACACTGCCTAAAACAGCAGGCATCCAGACATTAAAAAATAATTGTTGCTCTTTGTCAAACTTGGAAGAAAAATTGCACCTGTTTGTTTTGAAACTCTTGCTAGGAGACATAAGTCCATACGCTCCATATTCCACATATAAGAAACAACAGGACAGCGTAACCCTAACCCTTCCCTAGTTTCAATAACTCTGAAAAGTATGTATAGTAGTGGATTTGGTAACTAAAAAATATCAACAGTAGACCTTACAAAAATATTCCAAACGGCTGTATGAGAGTCTTCCACACACCTGCCACAAATATTTTTTAACTTATGTCGACTTTATACTCTGGATACCTGGCTAGATCATTAGGGCTTCTCTTAAACACATGCACACATTTAGGGTGTGTGCAAAACACTGTTCAGTCAAGAGACCATAAGGCTGAATTTTGGGAATACAAGCCCTGGGTTTTAAAAGTCTCCAAAATTGTTTATTATCTGTCACAAGAAAAAATACCTTATGTTGGGGAGAGGGCATCGTTTTCACACCTCTGCTCAATCAAGAGTACACTTGTTGTCAGATAATCCTGTCTGGTCAGCCTGCTGCTCACTTGACCATGAAATAGATTCCACAGCAGATGTTTGCTAAGCCATTGCATTTCTAAAGAAACATCTGTTTATGCTTGAGTGCGTTTGTTAACACAGGATGTGTACAGTAGGGGAATACAAGATCGAGGATCTTATCTAGTATTGTGGTTTTTGGAGCGCAGAGATATTGCAAATAGTCCGTTGATTGGCAGATACTGAAGCGGATTTGAGTATGGGCAAAACACAGCATGGGTTTAGACCACACTAACCCAATGATGCCAGTGACTCAACTGGACTGCAATGCCCTTCCCACTGGTGGGGTCTAGGGGTCTGCCTCAGGGTGTTTCTTTGTTGTAGTGATTGCCAGTCTGGGGGCATATGATCATATCTGAATATTTTTCCAACCAACACAAGATTTGGGGGCATTATTATTTCATATTTAATGGGTGAGGTACACCTGCAACCACCCCCTTCCCTGAGCTATGCACTTGCCATCCCTTATCAATGAACACTTCATATAATACCTGTCTTTTTACTTACCTCCAGTATAAATGGTGCAAATGGAATGAGAGTGACAATTCTGTCTGGTCCATGTGTGTAGGATATAAGAGGGTGCAGTAACTCAGGGATGCCCTTAGTGGCCAGGGCATCAACCTGCAACTGGAATTCCCAGACAATTGTATCCTGTATAGAGATAACACTGTATCACATCTATTTTACAAATATTTAAGCTATACAAGACACCGTTCATGTTCTGCCTTTAATGCTGATATAGTCAGACATGTACTATTTGCTTGTTTTGTTTTTATGGCAAAATTTTTCTTTAAATACATGTGTACAGGCTTGACAAATGTTCTTTTTGTGTATTATACTTAATGTATCTTGAATAAGAACTATGCAGTACATACATAGCAATCCAGCTTTATGGGTAAGAACAGCATTAACAATGAAAAAAAAAAAATCGTACATCACAAGATAGCAATACTGCAAAATGCTAACTTAAAAACTTCCTTCCCATATGGGTTGGTTCATACCACATATACTCCACACATACAATAAAACAGATAAACATATGCACAAACAAAATGAAAGCATTCTAATCATTTAGTCAAACCATAAGAGTGGAAAAGAACATTTGTAAGCACTTTTGAAACTTTAAATAATGCCATGGCTATACCAGTCAAGTGACCCTGACCTATCTTAAACACCCATTATTGTCCACTTATCTGTGACTGTAAGATTTCCTGCCTTAAACTGCACTGGGTCTGCTTGCAATTGGCACTTCCTTAGTGACTTTGAACATGGTGTTTTACTCCAATAAAAAGCACTCTATACAGACAATGTAACAAGGTAATTGACCACTGAACTTTGAATTGGGTCAGACTGTTATGACTACTACCTGTGTGACAGGCAAACTGACCAAATTATACAAATCATGCAACTTGTAAAGCAAGCTGATGGTGTCAATCTAATGAGGTAAAATAAATCAATCTATCTGAGGCTCAAATCTGTCAAGGTATATCTGATCTTAGAACACTACCTTGATGCTGACTTAGTAGAGTTTAATAACCAGCACAGAAATATTTCTAATATTCATCTCATCATTCAGGGCCCAAAATTAACATTAAATACTCCTATAATCTCACTGAACAACACAACTATTCCAGCTGGTTCCATCTGGATTTGGATCTGGAAAAATACTGCACAACACTCCCAGGTGGAGTCAAGGGTGCAAGGTTTGGTGTGCACAAAAAGGGTTAGTCCTCCCGTCTGAGGAACCTCAAGGCAGAGTTTTTGAACTGCTTGGGGTCCTCAAGATCTGTTATATCATGCACTGCTCTCCCTGAAGTTTCAGTTACTATATGGAAGGGACTACTGTTTTAACACCTGGCCAACTAGGCAGCAAGTTTGTCCTTTTGTTATCAATAACTGGGATGAGTATTTACTTTATAATTTTCACTTATAGTTGTTCTGGCTGCCAGGGCATTTACTGTTTCTATTCAGCCAGATTTGTTGCCTTGGAAACAGCTTTAATTTAAAAGCGAGTTGCATTTTTTCCTTTTGCTCAGTTCCTCTTTAAAGTTACTTGGTTTGACCTGGAACTACAGAAGTATCAATTATATTGCATAAAATTTTGAGGAAAGCTTCCTCTCTCTCTTCTTTTAAGTATGGACTTCTGTTTTGAGAACCCATCAGTGGGCAGGCCACTATAACAATACCTTACATTAACAATACATGGCAAGCATTTGTGCCTTGGGTACTACAGTTGAACATTCTTGTGCACCCTTAGTCCTGTAAGTATTACACATGCATCCCTGTTGCAGCCTTTTGAATAAAGACAGACATGCAAGAGGGACAAACAATCCCCAAGTCACCTAACCATGATAAATAGGATTTTACTCAAAATTTCACAAGTTGACTGGCAACATAAAATTTCTTCTGTTTGTCCATAGTAACCAGAAAAACTCTCTTCTATCGTACTACTACCCATTTGTCTTCACACTCTATTAATATCTTAATGATGTAGCATAACACCCAAGTAAAGCCCCTTTTACTCCAGTATAATTATTCAACACTACATACCCATCGAGCCCTATCATTTTCCTACCTCTTCCTCCTCATAGAGTCCAGTATACCAGTTACAGGACTGTTGTACCAAGGACATATCCAGCAGGCCTGATATCAAAATAAAATCCTCACGGCCACATGTTATGTTGCAATCCCCTGCAAATTAAAAATTAAACTTTAAAAAACCATTGGTCAACAATTTTCTAGCTAGCTTGAGGTAAGTTATACGCCCTTGCAAGCTAGCTATAAAGGGCAAACATTCACCAAAGAACTATTTTAAGTTTTCTCTTCTGGACATCAATGGTTGTCCAAAGGACTACCATTTTGTAAAATTTGGTTGTCCTGCACAAAACAAGGTAGTCCCACTTCTACTCTTTGTAGCAATCATGGAATTGGAAGCACATCACCATGTGTCCCCAAATTTAGTGGCTTTCACTTTAATACACCGCATAAGAAATCCCTGATATCCATGGAAGTGCTCTCTCAATAGCATCTACAGCAGTGTGTGATTACTAATTTTATGGGGCAAGCAGCTAGCACCCAAAACAAGACATTGGCATTTTCTGAAAGGTTGAGGGGAAGGGACCGGTGCCACGGAGGGGAAAAACAATTCATTAATTGCGATGAGATCCCCCTCTTCAACAGTACTGGTCAACATTCACAGGCCATACTAAAACTATAGTGACAATACCCAATGTTGTGGAAAATTGATGACATTCTGACAGGGAAAGGGTCGTTGGGGGACATTGACCTTAGCAAGTTGGATTTGCCCCCATCCCCAATTGTATGAACTCATCTATGATTGATTGGAAATTTGAGTATGATTGATAAGGCACTTGAGTAGTATCAGGTTCCAACAGCTCCTTTGGTTTTAGATTATAATGGAATCTTGAGCTTGTGCCACTCTCTCATAACACTAAGGTATAGGCCCCCCTTAGGAAAAAAATGCTCTTTAATATTAGATTTATTGTGAGAACCGTTGACAAGCAAACAATGCTCAGCAACACGTAAGAAAAGACGCAGAATATTAAGGAACGGCCTATAAATGCAAAAAGTAAAAACATTAGAAAATGGTAGGCTATGTTCTCCTTTGGACTAGTAAAGTTCATTGTGATAACTCTTCAGAAATACAGCCTTAGGTTAGGTTCGTAGTGTAGACCTGTACATATATATTACATGTTAGGCTAAGGCCAATTGCAATGCCACTCTTAAGAAAAGCACCTCACAAGAAAACCTGCTGGAGTAAATCTTGCGAATATGTCTCTGATGGTTATTTCAGAGTCATTTAAACATGCCATCCAATTATTTTTGGCCATATTGTCCATTTAAGGTTTTTTCTTTCGAAATTTCTGACGAAGGGTCTTGGAAGTAGTGATGCTATAGCCTATGCCATATGTGTACAGAGTGCACTAGTTAAAGTGATCCAGAGCTCTGTAAATTTCGGGATTAAAATGTCCTCATTTGAGGACTACAAAAGGTTTTGTACATGATTACTGATACAATGAAACTATCACTAAGGAAATACCAAGAGCTTAATTTACTTTTTCAAACTATTTTCAGCTTAAGTACGTACATGTGAAATCGGGATCAAAAGTTAAGTCTTTGTAATTTCTGCATTCTTTACCTATGAGTGTAAAGGACTGCCTTTGTAGCTTAGTTTCTTGTGATGGAAACATGGCGTGCATTAATACAAAATGGTGAACAAAGTAAAGGTATAAGTTCAAATTGCGGGTTAATATTTGTAGCTTCCACGGAGAAATTCACCTCCTCGGTGTACAGTGCAGGCCTGATGGAGTTCATCCGGGGCACTCTTCAATAGTCACATTTCGATGCAGTGACTATGTGGGAAGTTGTAGTATGCATGCGTGATCACCGTATTTTGCAAGTAAAATTTTGTGATTGGATTTCTAAAGTTCCTTGTTCGCGCAATTTACTGCTCTGCTAATGTAGACATGAATGTCTTTCAAAAGATTTGGTTGTCCCGACGGACAACCTCACACACTTGTTTTTGTAGCATCTGGTAGTCCTGCAGAATTTTTGGTTGTCTCGGGCACCAGGACTACCGTTAAAATCGAACACTGACAAGCAGCTGCAATAAATGTTGCTCTATCACAATTGAAAAGGCTGAACAATATCTGTAAAATTTCTATTCTCAATCTATACTTTTTCAAACTCATAGTTTTAAGTACCTGCCTTCTGGAAAAAAGATTTTGATGTTTTATGGGCTCTAAGAGGTTGACTGACAGCTTTTATCCTTCTGCTGTTGAGATATTTAATGCTCATCATAACCGTTGATTACTTAAAGTACTGTTTTTTACAAATGTTAAACATTTCATTATTTTCTGACTTTATGTTTTAGGTCTGTACTTATTTGTTTTCTTAATTATGCTCTTCACTGTTTTTAATTACCTATTTTATTCACCTTTCTACTCTTTTACGTATTATGTCTTAACTTCTTATTCATCACTCTTGTATTTTTACATGGTACTACTATTTTCTTATTTTAGTGTTCATTTCCTCACTTTATGTACATGTACCCCTTCTAGGCCTTAGCTAATGTTTAACTGCTTGTATCTGTTTTATGAGCTCTTGTTTTCAACCCATTTCAAACAAATTTTTATGGCTGGCTGAATAAATATCAACCAATCAATCAATGTGTATGAGTAAAATGTTCTTTTCCTGTTTTTTTTTTAATAAACAGAATTATGGTCTTATAGAACAGAAAAACTATGGCTAACAGGGTTTCCGTCAAGGGGGGGAAAGGGGGGGATTTGTCCCCACCTTCCCAGAAGAAGGTAGGTAAAATCCCCCCCTTCCATTTCCATAAAAAAACATAAAAATTGTCAATATCTTGGTTTCTTACTTAAGAAAAAGACACTTTTGCAACAATGTTTGAACTTACATAAATAAATGGCCTTTAAAACCCTTCAAATTACACCAAATAGGGGCCTTGAAGCAAGCTTTTCTCCCCCTGAACCTACTTGTAACTTTGGCCTAGGTCATCATCAAGTTGGTCTCAGGGTTTAGCAGTAATAAATCCCCCCCTTTTTTGAGTTTCTGGCGGAATCCCTGGCTAATGATGAAAATGTGTAGTTTTGTTTGTTACAAGTGATACACCAGGTGTACAAATTAACAGGAATTACACGATTTAAGATGCAATTGTTTCCAGGCATATCAGCAAACATAAGTATTAAATTTTGTTTCAATTGTCTGTTGCTAAATACTCTCTCTTTATAGTTTATTTGTGTGATTTATACCCTTTGGCTTTAGTTGCTTTTTGTTTTATGTTGCATTTTACTTTGTAAAGTGCTTTGCAATATTCTCTTATGTAAAGCACTAGATAAATACATTTTGTTGTTGTTGTTGTTGTTGTTGTTGTTGTTCCTGTTCCTGTTCCTGTTTTTGTTCTTGTTCATCATCATCATCATCATCATCATCATCATCATCATCATCATCATCATCATCATCATCATCATCATCATCATCATCATCAGCATCATCATCATCATCATCATCATCATCATCATCATCATAATCATCATCATCAACCACATCATCATCATCATCATCATCATCATCATCATCATCATCATCATCATCATCATCATCATCATCATCATCATCATCATCATCATCATCATCATCATCATCATCATCATCATCATCATCATCATCATCATCATCATCATCATCATCATCATCATCATCATCATCATCATCATCATCATCATCATCATCATCATCATCATCATCATCATCATCATCATCATCATCATCATCATCATCATCATCATCATCATCATCATCATCAGCATCATCATCATCATCATCATCATCATCATCATCATCATCATCATCATCATCATCATCATCATCATCATCATCATCATCATCATCATCATCATCATCATCATCATCATCATCATCATCATCATCATCATCATCATCATCATCATCATCATCATCATCATCATCATCATCATCATCATCATCATCATCATCATCATCATCATCATCATCATCATCATCATCATCATCATCATCATCCGCATGGATTAGGCATTAAGGCGACAGTTCATGCTAATTCAACAACATTAAGGCGACACTTGTCATTAAGGCGACAGTTTATGTGTCGCCTTATTTCTCAGGTACTAGATAGAAAAAGAATTTTATTGTCGGAAATAGGCTTAAATTGTTCGTCCTCCTCTAGAATGTATCTCTACAAAATTTGGTTAGGGTAGGGTTAGGGGTAGGGTTAGGGTTAGAAAAATTCAAATTTTTGTACACAAGTCAATGTAACTGTCGCCCTAAGTAGGTATCCACGCTTGTTGTTGTTGTTGTTGTTGTTGTTGTTGTTGTTGTTGTTGTTGTTGTTGTTGTTGTTATAAGTGACATCTTGTCGTCCATGCTAGTTACAACTGACATGATAGATTGAACATTAAGCACCTCTAAATAATGACCATCAGTTCACAATGGAATGTTGTGTAAATTTATTCATTTCTTTACCAACAGTCAGGTGTTAAACATGAAGAAAGAACTCAAAAAATCTCAAATTTTAACAGACACACATGCTATTTCTAGAGTTCATGGGTACAGATTTGATAGAATATTTGGGAATTCTGAGAATTCTTCTCTTGAACTCTACATGGTCATCCATTTTAACACCAAATAAACTGATGTTAGAATTACTTCACCCTAAACAAAACACAATTTTTGTAATTATCCTCATTTTTAATTGTCTATTATCACTCTTACATGAGTATTTTAAGTCAATAAACTGACATTTAAAGCTCTTTATTGAATGGTAGCTAATTAGATGGTAATTCCAAAGCTAACTTGTTTATATGTAATGTGACATCATGGACCACTCATTACCTCACTTACCTGAGCAAGGAATGTTACAAGATGACACTGGTATGGGCTCTTTCTTCTCCACTAATCTAGCTACCTCATGCCACTTGGTGACCTCAATGGAGCAGTTTGATGGGTATATGTAATGTGTAGGAAGTGCTTCCACCCATGAACAGTTTGGATAGGTGTAAGTTTCAAGGGCCGGGTGGAATACTAAAGAACAATTTTGCTGGTAACAGAGGAAAAGACAAGCCTCTACAGCATCTGCAGAAGTGAAAGGTACATATTGAAATTTTAGTTAAGGTTCAAACTTCAAGGTATACCCAGAAATTTCATTTTCATCATTCTGGGAAAATGAAATTAAGAAACTTGGTATAATTGCAAAGACTGACAAGTGACAATTAGTTGGTTGTCAAATTTTCTCAAAGGGGAGGGGGACACCTCCCCCCTTAGACCCCTCCCCCAGGATGGCGATCACAAGAGCCCTTGGACACAAAACAGACCAGTGGAGAACCTGTGAATGAACATCCCCACCAATTCCTAAATGTTTGAGACCGTGACAAATAACTAGCCTTTAAGAGATGATAATTTACTAGGGCCCCTTAGTATATCAGGGTTCTCCACTGGTCTGTTTTCTGTCCAAGGGCTCTTGTGATCGCCATCCTGGGGGAGGGGTCTAAGGGGAAAATTTTGACAATTTAGGAGGGCTTAGATCGCAAATGGTGCAATCTATGGCCTTGTTCTTAGCCTTCCCTATGTGATCAGATCTCGGCATTTTGTGGTAATTTTTTTTTTGCAAATTGCATTTTCGAAATATCTTTGACTTTACTTGCAGATCTGAAGCTCCAGTTTCCACTTGGACGTATTCAAGAATGAAGTAGGTCACTTTAATGGAAATTTCGGGTGAAAATCTGAAAACCTAAGGGACAGTTCAATTGAATGGTTTCATTTAGTGTAAGAGTTTGATGGTAACGGATTCCTACTGTGGAAACATCTGAAAGAAATGCAGTAGCCTAAGTGCATATTGAATGATATAATATAAGAGCTCAGGTGCAAGTGAGCTGGGTTTGCATCTCCAATGTTTTATTATATATTGCTTGTAATGAGTATTTGAAATCAAATATAAAAGGCAGTCAAATGACTGAGTTTTGGTGTTTGCGATTGAATGTACAAACAACTTCTTGACCGGGCGGTTCAATTTTCTGTGCGGGCGGCAAAGTCTTGTCCGGGCGCTAAAGTAGTGTGGCAGATTTTGTACGGGCTGAGCCCCCGGACAAAACAGCTAGTGGAGAACACTGGTATATCAAAGCAAGCTTGATACAACTGTTTATACCCTGTACGTATTGTCATACTGAATTAGCCAGGGTGCAACAGCCATGTTTAAGCTGTATAATGACATTCACTCTAGAACATAGCTGGGGCTCAACACAATATATTTTTTCTTGGGTTGTTTTCTTCTTCTTTAGTTTACCCCTCCTTTTATCAGAGGGTATATTTGCACATACTTTTGGAATGGCTGAATGGACTGAATTCTACCTAGGACTGGGCATCATCTGAGATATGGAATGCAATAATTCCTTCCATCTAGTCTTGTCCTTGCATTCCATATCTCAGATGAGAGAATGAGATTTGAATACAGGAATTAGTAAACACACACAGATTTGTATATTTGTTTTCATATGATGAGTTGGTGAGTAAAATTCTAGAGATCATATTTGCAGACTGGGGTGGGAGGCCCCACGGTGAAAATTTAGTAAGCAGACTGCTAATTAATGTATGATTTCATGAACATACCTACAGAGCACTTGTCTTGACTGTCACCTTGAGTATAATGACACTCCCAGAAGAAGTCATACATACAAGTGGAACAGTTAGACCACAAAGCATCCACACATTCCAATATACTGACGTCCCTGGCAGTAACTGCATCTGTCATACAAATGCCAGTCTGGTTTTCACATTTGTTTTCACTTTGAACAGAACAAGATGCTGCAGAACTGGCAACACAGGAAGAACTCTCCTCACGATGACAATCTTCCTCGGAGGAATATCCCAACGATTCCCAGTCCGAGCATGTTGCTGAGGCCATGGAAACACAAGTCTGGTTCCCCTGCTGTGTGCAGTTGTTATAGTTATGTTCATAACAATCAATATAGGTTTGATTCAAACATTCATTGACTGCTTGTAAGCGGTAACTTTCTTCAGCTCTCTTCATACACGATTTGTGAATGGAACCATTGGTCACTTGAAGTTCACACGATACTTTCCAAAATTCTGCACAGGTTTTAAACAAGACATCGTAACATTTCTGTACCATCACCGTGTTGCAGTTTGACTCCGAGGATCCATTGCATGCGATTGCTGCCACCGCGTAACAGTCTATCTCTGCAAGGAAATTTGTCGAGCATGCAGAATACATTTTATTTTGACAACCATCGCTGAGTTCGTTCACACATTCCTGATAAGTTTGCCTGTCATGACATGTGCCATTGACAGTTTGGTTGGTCCATTGTGTTCCAGTCTTGTTACAGGCTACCCATAATGTCTCCATATAAGGTTCCTGTGTAGTAACATTGACCAATTCAATAAAATAACTACCTGTCTCTATGTATTGCTGATGATTTGTAAAATTACCACAAGAGCAATCAGATCCATTTTTGGTGCCAGAGATGAGGTAGCCTTTATTTCTGGACAAGAGAGAGAGACAGCAACAACAAAGGGATGGTAAATAAATTCCATTTACAGCATTTCATCTCACAAACGTTCATCTAGAATTGCAGCAACTTCAACTTTACCTTTCTTGGAACATTTATCCAAGAATATTCCATTCTTCTTTTACATGTGCTGAAAATTCCAGAATCATCCAGAAGGAGAATCTTCACTTTTAAGAAACAAAAACACCTTTACAAAAGGTGTTAAACAAACCTGCATAGTGCATTCATTTCAATAGCCTAACATGGCCTGACCTCGCATGTATTAAAGATCATCAAAACTCAGCAGTCCTTTCTTCAGAAAGGATACTGCCCTCTAGAATACATCTATCCATTAATTCTATTCCTTGCTGGTTTAAATTTAGCCTCTAACGAAGTTTAAAATCAACACCTCCAACTTCCAGAAGTGTCTAAGCACCTCCCACAAAGCAAGTTCATTTCCCAGTAGTCAATCCTCTGCTGCTTAAGACACTGTACTATTCCTACTCTTCCAAAATTTTAACACTCTGGTAAGTAAAGAGTCTGAATGGGTTGCCTCTGTACAGCAATTCTTTGGCACAATCTACATCTCACTGCTTTGTACATTTATCGACCAATCAGAGTGATATTAATGTATACTGGGGTACTGTGTAGTTTCACTTTGTCTTCTTTTTATAACAAAAGTATAATGATGTACAACAAATTTAAAACAAATTAGTGTGAAAGGATTTCAGGACAATAAGAGTCTGCCTTAAAGAACCACCATTACAACAGGGTAAAATCACACTTACCTACAAAGTTGATAGCAAAGCATGTTGGTCATGATCAAACTGTAGTTAGAATTGGTAGGGTGGTCTTTTGTTGCCATGGAAACTGGGAAATAATGATTTGAATCATTGAAGCAGCCTAGGATCAAAGGATTCTCATACAAAGTTGAGTTGACAGTGGAACAAGAAGGTTCAGCAGGGTATGGCTGGGTCTCTCCTCGCATGGTTTTGAACTTCCGCTGGACTGTTCCATTAAAGGGCTAGGGGTAAACATTGCAGTTTCAGTGAAATGTGAAAACAGTGTTCCCACAAAATGTTTTCTATATCAGCATTAATACAGTTGTAAAGTGTGTATTGATCAACCTTTACCTACAAAGAATTTAACACTTAACTCCAAAAGGTTGAAAAAAGGAATTGCCATGCATTAATCAAAAAGAATTCTCAGATGGCATTACAAAAGCAGTTAATCATCTTAAATAACAGGACATAATTAATTACAACTATTTCAAGCCAGATGTATGCACCTCACACATTTTGAAAGCTACTTTCCTATGTACCAAATTCCAGGGTCAAACAAATGTTGGACATACCCCACTGTAGTAGGGAGATGTCCAAGCTATACTTTCCTGTTGGACATCCCTCACTATAGTGGGGGGATGTCCAGCATTTGTTTGACCCTGGAATTTGGTAACATAAAGAACTATCATGACTAAGTTTTTGTGAAGACCCATTGTTCTTTCTTGCGAGGAAGTATTTTGCATATTTTGAAACAATGACCCTAATGACTCCTAAATGACATTTGACCCTTACTAAGCAAAGCACCCTTTACGAACCGCTATCAGTGACTTGCTGTGATCAAGGTTACAGAGGATACATTGTTCTTTGACAATGTAAAAACCCATCTTTTCTCCTTCTCTATGAAGAGGTACGACCCTATAGTGTAAGAATCTCTTCCATAATGCTGCAAAATGAATTTTTCTCAATGTTTGTTGTGCTTACATTATGCATTCAACTCTGTTATCCTTTTTCAGTTTTATCCTGGGCACTGCAGTTTTGCCCGGGTGTCACATGACCAGATTGTGCTACAGTTATCTCCTTGATCATGCTCGAGTTTCCTCAGGGCCAGCACTGCAGAAACTACAGATCTAACGCACATGGCTGAATTTGCTGTTATGTAATCATTTTTGTGTATAGAGTATTGAAAGTGTGTGCTACACATTCTCTGTTGGTACCTTTGCTGTCAAGACAGTTTTGGTCAGAGTATTTACACTTGGGAGAAAAATTCCCTGTAAGGTAGAGTGAGCAAATTTACATATTATTTGCCTGACTGGCTACAAAATGCTGAAAACAGTCTAACAAAACCAATGCATAATGAAGTCACCATCATTGTGAACCTGGTGACTTTTGGTGTATTAAGGATCAATATATGGTAGGCAGAATGAGATTAGTCTGAACAAGCAGGTAGACATATGCCCCATGATTAGAACACCCTATAGAAGTTTGTCTGTAATAAGACAAATGGTTGCAGTTTCTGCAGTAACCACTGTCCACTCCCCAAGCTAACAATACACCACATGTAACTTACCCTTTGTTTTGTCAGGATATTTGGCACACTGTATACATCTGGACACCTGATGTGTATGTAGGAACGACCAGTTAAATCTTTGGTAACTTTGACATCTGTTTCAGGTACTTCTACTCTGCTCCCTTGAAAAATCTGATTTGCATTTTTAAACTGGAAACCAGTTCCTGTGAAAACAATTTAAAGACAAAGTCAAAGTAACAATTTAACAAAAGCTTAGTTGTATCAGAAGTTGAGGAATGATACTGTAATCCAGCTTTCACATTAAGCCTTCTGAGTGGTCACTAAATCAGTACTTACCTATGGTTCAATGTATGAAACTATTCCCAAAAAAGTTTGTACGTATGCATATTAGTAGCTTGAATATTGTACAAACTAAATGCCATAATTATAATAAATAATTTCACAGTTGCAAAGTACTACATAGGTCATTCAACCAGACAGCTCCAGCATCAACTGAAGACCAAAGACTCAATGGATAATGTGTTATCACTGATGCATTTGATGAGCAAAGACCTAATTCAAACAAAGTATGTCAACAATAATATTCTAAATTTATCGTAATGTTAAAAGATACATTCTCATGCACACCCTACACCTAGAAGGTACGGAGAAGGAACAAAAAATCTAAGGGATGTAAAGTCAGCTGACTCAGGGACATAATGATAGGAACCTATCAAGGTAGTGAAGTGAAAGGCAGTAGCCAAAAGATGTACTGTAAATAACATGATTCTGCCGATCTGACTTACAGTTGGGGATGTACTAAGCCTAGCTGGCTAAGACATAATTTTATAGCAGATTGCTAAACAGTTTAGCTGATAAAATATGGTAGAGATATAACAGACATTGCATTAAGATGAAACTACTTATCAAAATCAATGACAGAAGTGTACAGGAATTAACAATGTACCAAGGCAGATGAAGACCCTGGGCTTAGAGAAACACACAGGGCTCATTCATAAGGGAGCTCTCACACAAAAGTACCTCATGTGTCCACAGCAGGGGGCCATCTGGAACCCACTTCAAGAAAACTTGCAAAATAAGCACTAACATGGGATTTTCTGTGTTCTGAAGGTCTCCAGCAATTTAAAGACAATGAAATTTTCACAACTTTCATCAGCAAGAAAAATGACAAAACAACTGTAAAAATTAGAGGATGAAGATTTACTCATACATTACCCTCTGGGAGTGCTAAAATGATGCTCAAATCAGTTTGAACTTTTGGAATAACAAATTCCAATTTGAATGTTACAGATGGCTCCTGTTGTAAGTTCACCATAACCATGTGAGTTTGGTTGGAGGATGAATACACCCTGTCAAAGAGAAATGTACTGTATTTAGTACTGACAAAATGTAAATGAGCTGGCCAAATCAACATCATAATCTTCTTTTACATTATACTGGTAGACTGTCACTTTCACTTACATACGAGGAAAATACACTTTCTAGGACTTTTCCATGATTTTCCACTCACAAAGTATGAATTCCCTCAAACTGAAGTAAGCCTTTTGTTAGATATTTAAATGGATCAAAATAAAATTGTACAGTCATGTATTTAAAAGAAAATGCTTTGCAAAATTCCATTACTCTTTCAGGCCTGGAAAGTGAAAATAAAATTTCATAACAGTTCCATGACTTCTGCAGTTGACTTCTTCCATAAAGTTGCACAAAAAGATGTTATTATGGTAAGTTTTAAAATAATACAGTAACACTAAATCAGAATGCATATCACACAGGTGTATCAAGCAATTCACCTGCTCTTTAGGCCATGACTCTGAAACCTATATGTAAGATAATTTTCCTTCACCCTCAACAGGAACTGACAAATCATTTGAAGACTATATACTTGTAATATGTTATGCCTCAGTCTCCCTACCCTCTCATACTACATCTTAAATGTAACAAAATGTAAAGTCTAAGGTTTGTATTTTGTAGGTTTCCAGTTGTTTGGTACATCAGGAATGTTGCACTCAGTGATAGGGGGATAAGGTCAGGGCTGCACATTGAAAAGTCTGATCCCATGTATTTTTCTCACCTGAAATCTATTTTGGTAGATCCTCCTGTTGGTGGTTCCATTAAGAATGTTGCACTAGGTGCTGGTGCATGAAACATAAAGCTATTGTGTCCATCAAATTCATAGAATCTTGAGTCTTTGTTTAGGTCCATCCCAATGTCATATGGTTTGGCAGAATAATAAGACATGGAAGCCTAAAAGATGAAATTCAAACATAACCATAATGAGCATAGTGAGAGAAATCTCTATGAAATACATAATTATACTGACCTATGAACAATTGACAGGTGTCCACATCTGAATAAAATCTAGTTGTTTTGAATTAATCAGAAACCACCACTGTTTGGCAACACAATGCAGTAGTTAGATTAGTTGAAAATATCACCTTGAAAATTAAAGCTACTTGTGACTATCTGAACTATCTTAAAAGTATTTTAGGAGTTGGCTTGAAGAGGAAATATTTTGTGGATGCTCTATTTTGACATCTACCATCAAGTATGATTCTTACATCATGCTGCTAGGTTAGGGGCAAAGCTTAACTTGCATTATCAATATATGACAATTGTGTTCTCAAATTCAGCATTCAGAGGATATCATAATTATATCACATCTTGACAAATACAAGTGTACTTGCACCTACACATCTCTGCCATACAGAAGCAAGATACTGGAAAGTTTGTCAGCATAATACATAGCTAACACAAGGAATAATCCACAATTAAACTATTAATCCATAAACTGGTTCCCTGCTCATCATGGCAGGTATATGAAAGTGACAAGCCTTTGAGAATTACTGATTATCTCTCGTTCACCTAAAATACATTCAGAGTAACATCCCCTAGATTTGTGATTGCTCACAGTTCTTTGCTTTACAAAAATGCAGGGAAAAAATGAAACTGCACATCTCCAAATGTTACTAAGTCCACTCTGATTTGCAGTGACATATTCAGACTAAGTTTAATGTACATTGTACAGCAGTGTGGCTCAACAGAGAGACTTAACACAGGAGTTTCAAAATTTAAAAGCAGGGTATATAGGAGATGGTGTGGAAAGGAATGGGAAGCTAATGTAGTATGCTCAGTAGACCTCAGGGAATGAAAACACACTTGTGGGAGATGCTTAAGACCCTAATAAAGGGGCTAACTGAGTCGGCTCATGAATTTTGAGATTTTTTTGTCACGCCTATCGGGTTTTACTTGTGTCTGGATGGTAAACAGTTAAACTAAGAGATTTTGCACATCTAACACACATCTGAAATGGTAATGATAGGCTAGTTAATAATTAAAAGCATTTATTAAAAATTTTGTATATTCAGGCCTCAAAGTGGTCCATCCCAGAAATATAGGAGGTTTTATAGGAAGGATACTGATGAATATATAGGGTTTTATAGGATTTTTCAAGGAAAATATAGAGTAAATATAGGAATGTCACACACTAGTGGTTCTAATTATCTTCAAAATTCCTCAAAGTTGTGGATGAGGAAGGCACAGTACTGTACCTTAAGAAACTAATAAACTATACTGTTTAAATGATACAAATGTGATTAACAGTATCACAAGTGTGGGCCATATGGCAGAACTGTGTGGTTCTACCATCAACATGGAAAAGAAAACTATCTAAATATTTTGGTGGAAGGGAAACGGTAAATCCCCTGAAAGTGGTGTTTTTGCGTATTTTGACCCTAGAATAAAGTATAAATGTTATTATTTGTGCATACCAAAAAGGCACCAAAATTTGCAATTATGAAGTTGAGAACACGGAATGTGATCATGATGGTGCTTTGAATGGATGGGTAGTTCATGTGGACAATGAACTGTTGCTTGCTAATGTCCTAAAGTACAAAGACAGACTTCACATCAGCTCCAACAATAATGGGGTTGAGGATGCAGAAATTTTTGAATTTTTGCTGCTTAAATAACAGGAAATGGTCTCTTAATACAACATTATGCTATAAACTAAACACTGCAATGCTAGTCAATCTTGATAAGTGTGACATGTGGGTGATGACAGTAAGATCATAGGCCTATGACAACTGTATGCTTGCTATGAATATCTTCCAACTTACTTCCCAGTGGCACAGCCAGAACTATCTCATGGGGGCCATGCAGTTCAATTATTCTGTGATTGCCAGCATGGGGGAGGGGTCTAAGGGAAGGGGGTGTCCCCCTCCCAATTTTTTGAATGATTAGGTGAATTACAAGCAATCTGGTGCTACATATGTTATCTTTCTGAAGTAAAATTTATTTTCAAAAATTTACGTATTCTGGGTTAATAAATTGAAAAAAGTCAGCATCAGCGAAGGAGAGAGGGCATATGGCACAATGGTCCCTCCCCCTAAAATGCCACTGCTCACTTTGAATCTGTACAACTTGGCAGAACAGTGTAGTCCACATATGTCATGATGCCTACAGTGTGCAAAACTATCTGTGCATTAACGAACTTAACATCTAAAATCTCACTTGAGAAAGTTACATCACAAAATTAGGGAAGTTACATCACAAAATTAGGGAAAGTGTCTCCATTTGCCACCAATGATGGGCAATGCAGCACCAGATCCCACATATGGATTAGATTTCCACCTTGGTCTGCTGGATTAATTGATGTAGCATCTAGTGACTGCCATAGAGCTTCTTGTGGAGTTTAGGGAAAACCTCCTTAGAGATCTACACATTGTACACTTGCAAACATTACAGTGAGACTCTTAATTTTCTCAAAGCATTAAGTTCTTTTTCTTTAGGGGAGAATTTTACAGTAATTGTACAACACTTTGAACAATCAACTGATCTAATGGCTAACTCAGTTTGAGGAAAGATGGTAGATGACAGGGAAAATACTGGTATTTTGAACCACTGTACTACAATATTTTGAATTAAAGAATTAGTTCTACTGTATCACAGACTAGCTACCTGTGCATGCAAAACATAGGTAAGGGTTTTAAAATGTGGAGGACTGCATGACTACAGGGGATACCAGGCAAAGGACTCTAATCCACCCCCTTGAAAATACCACTACAGGTACAATTCCCTCAAAGAGATGAAATCATAGAGTACTTAAAATCACAGGTGTGAGAGTGGAACATTTATGGGTGGTGAAATAAGTGTTTATTAGTGCCATATGCAGTTTCATATGAGAATATTTCTGAATCCTATAATTGGTCTTTGTGTACAGTACTTGCATCTAATTAAGTTACTTGGCATCTATACACTACTACCTGTCCAACTAATCCACTCTTGAGTCTAAGACACTCAGAGTTTAAGACAGTTATCTTGGAAAAAGAATGTATTTGAAAATTTCACCCCAAAACACCATACAAAAGAAAAGTTTTTTGACAAGATCAGAAAAATATAGGAGAATATAGGAAAACAAGCCCAAAACCATACAAATATAGGAAATATAGGAATTTTGGGAATTTATAGGAAATTATAGGAAATATAGGATCACTTTGAGGCCTGTATATTTAAGAGTGGCTACCAGCCCTCGAAAATAGCCTCGGCATTCGGCAATGCCAAGGTAAAATGCCGAGCCAAATTGACTTGACTTCGGCAAAAATTTTGCCGAGGCGATAGATTGCAGGACACGCATACGGGGACTTACCGGCTACGAAAGCTGCACACTAGGCCTCGCTCAAAATGAAGTCGAGTAGCGACTTGAAAAGAAATCGTTTTCTGACAGTCTGATAAATTTTCCACCATGATCGAAACTTGAGCAAATATATTCAGTATTATTGCTTTATATACAAAACGTAGTTGCAATTTTTCAAGTTTTAACGGAAAATCTTGTTTTAAAAAGTTCGTTACGATCGGTATTTACTGTACGTACGAAACTCACTATCTCTATGCTGTGAATTGAAAGTGATCACTGTACACACATGAATGTGACACAGTAGAGTGCGACCTTTAGATTTCAGAACCAGCCTTTTTATCTCTTTTAATGTGTAATAAAGTGAGAAAAATTCCCAAAGCGGCTGTATTGGTTTTATCAATGGAATTCCGGAGCTTACACAAACAAATTACGTTAACCTACTGTAGAGGAAGTTTGTAAACAAGTAGATAGATAACTTTCGTTAACTTGCCATGCACATGGCTGTATGACTTTTACTGCCGAGGTAAAGTGTATTTTTGCCAAAGTAAATCGTTTTTACTTCAGCAATTTTTTTGCCGTAGCCAATATCTTATTTGGAAGGGCTGGGCTAGTGTATCAAGGGCTTGGATGAGCGACACGAACTACATTCATTCATTCATTCATTTACATGCTCGTAAGCCCATGAAAACTACAATTTTTCAAGTTTTCAGTTACTAAAGGAAGAGAGACATGACTGATGAGGCTAATCAGAAGCATTGTCATGCAATGATTTCCTTCCAGCTCTTCACAAAATAATCGAAATGTAACTCAATGAGCCCCTTTAAACGAAATTTGAGAAAGGGCTGATATAGTAAACTATGGTGGGACAGTCTGAACTATTACGACCAATGAAAATTTACCAAATTTAAAGCAAAATAAGATTTAAGCAATTTCATTCTTACATATGCTGTCCAAGCCTCCCCTGCCCAGAGTCGAAGCCCTGGATCTACTCTAAAAGGGACTGCAAAGCGTTCACACATTTGCTCATGATTGAATCTTTTGATGTAAAGGGTGAAGCTGTCCTGACTGCTTTGTGTTAGAGAAGGTATGGACATCATACTGATGTAATCAGGAGAAAATGGATGGCTGATGAAGTGAGAGTCAGGGAGGAGAGAAGATGACAGACCAGAGTATACTTCAATAATGACATCAAAAGCATTGCCTATGAGAGAGTGCAGAGGTTGAAAGAAGATAGAATGGGATGAATAAGAGTATTAGCATGCAAGAGAATGGAAAGAAATATCAGAAATAAGATCAGTTGAACCAGCATCAGCAAAGAACAAATATTAAACCATATTTGAAGCTTAGAAGTTTGAGCATGCTGTGAAGTATACATATATTCCACATCGGTACAAAAAGGTGATCATTAGATGGAAGACCTGCATGCAGAGTTAATGCATTTGAGAGCGAGAATTAGTATGTGAAGAATTTGTGCATGAGTAAAGCGATTACAGGTGTGCAAGCTTTTTTAAAATAAAGAAAAAAATCAACAAATAAAGCACTGCCACATTCTTTGGTAGTACTGTTGACTTATTGGTGAAAGTCTGAGAGAAGCTTGCTATGGACACTATCAAGTAGAATATTAAAACACCAGAAATAACATATGTGTGAGATGTACAGAGTAGTGGAGTGACAATGCAGAGAAGAAACCACTTCAACAATTACCCCCACCCCCTCACCCACCTCAAACACAAGCCTCTCCACACTAAATGGGATCAAGGGTGCCCAAAAATATTCTGGGATACATTTCCAAACCCCTTCCCACAAAAACAGACTCATAGTTACTGTCCAAAATCCTGATGGTTGTTCAATATAAACTCAACTTACCTGTATATTCAACATCATGTGTTGCAGTTAAACCAAAGGTAACAACATCACCAGATGTTCGACCCACAGCAGAGCAGCCTCCCTCCCCATGAGAGGTATAACCTGAATAACAGAGACATCTGTAAAATGCAAAGTGTTTCAGATTAGTTCCATGAAGCCATGTCCACACATATCCCAAGAGCTTTAGCCAGGATTGTACCAGTTATCAGAGTTAAAATAGGTGATACTGATATCAACAGCTGCTTTGTGAATGTACAAAAAATACTATAGCAGCCCAGGTTTCCATGAAGTCCAAATAACTTTTGAAGTGCTCTCTGGCTTGAGACCTGTATGTCAAATGAGCATCTGCCATACAAGCAAGTACTCCAACCTAAATTTCATTTCAAACTGACAAACTAATCATTTAATTTGAAGCAATCCTATTGAAACCCTCCAATCCACTTCTGAGAAATGTAAGTTATAATTTTAGCCCAATTTTCCAAAATTTTCATATGTTACATCAAAATGTTAAATTATGCTTTCTTTGTTATGAACACCTTTTACAGATTTGCATATCTGTTTAATATCATGCAAAAGTTCTAACAGTTTAAGACAGCTAGGTACTTCGTCACCTTCATCTTTTACTAATTTCTTACTTTTGTCAAATGCTTTTTAAAGCTTTTTGACAATTTTCATTCTATTTTATGAACCTGGCACAAGGTGGAAGACTTGCCCTGCTAACAAATATAAATTGTAAAATAATTGAAACAATATGCTCTTCCAAATTAATGCTGCCTCTTTTACCTGTAGAAAAACTCTATGTTCCCATCTTGAGCCACACACAATTTCCTTTTATTTGTTCTCACTTCACAGCTTGTTTTGAAATATGACCAGTGCAATTCTATTATAGAGTGAACTAGCTGCATACATATGCCAACTCTTTGCCAAACATTCACTGAGTCTTTGACTACCAGCTGCTGCAAAAGTTGGATGACCAGCCAAAGGAAGGGGTCACAGATACATGACAAACTAAATAGCCCAAAGCAACCTGAACCAAGTGATGCATGTGGCAATCACCACAACAACTAGTGCCCCAACGTTTTTCATTAAAATTGTTGATGAGAATAGGTCTTAATTCACCATCATTCCAACATTTTAATTTTAGATAAAAATTCTGCCACACAACTTGATCAGTTCAAGACTACAACATATTACACAATTGGTGTTTTCAAATTACAAAAGTAGTAGAAACTATACCTGACATCTCAGCAATGGAACAAGCTATGAAGATGGAATCCAATCAATGAGTTACATTTTAAAACCTTTATATCATCTATTTAGAGGATTTAGAGAGTTAAGGTCAGCTGCAAATTGCTCTAAGAGATGTTAAGAGTAGATGAACAGCTAAAGTTGAAGTATTTGGTCTAGATTTAAAAGTGCTCAATGCAAGGCAAAACTTTGAAATGGTGAAAGTGAATTGTCTTCAACCATGTTATATGCACTACATGTTGTAAAGTTTTCCTGACGATAAAATTTAACAAAACAGAGCTGTACCTTAAGTAGAACGATCTGAGCCAAACAATCAAATTGAATAAATGAGTTTTAGGTCAATGTGTACTTCTCCTTCAGTCTCATCTGCTGGCCAGGATTTATCTTTGCAGGATCACTTCCCTGCCCCTTCTCCTGACAATTCCCACCAAAATGATTTCCCCTAGACAGGTCCCCTTGGACAATTCCCACCCTGGACAATTTCCTCAAGACAAGTCCCACCCATCACAAATACCTCTCAGACAGCTCCCATCCCCCCCCCCTCAATTTAGAATTGTCCTAGGTGGAAATTGTCAAGGTGTGAATCATGCGAGTTGGAGATTGTCCAGGTGGGAACTATCAAGGGTCACAGGTGGGGGTGGGGGGTGGGAGCTGCTCAGGAACCAGATTTATCATATACTATTTACTTACTCAGCAGTAGAGCATTCACTGATACTCTCAACATCAGTCTTGCAACTTTGTCCAGGGTTGCAGGTTACATCTGTACAACAAGTATTATCCTCACAGGTATACAAAGCTTCATTGATTATCTGATCCACCTGATACTGGTGATCAAGAATCTATGATCAAGAAAATTGAAATATTGACTCCCAGGGTACATTCTTCTTATCCCGTTATACTCTCAGAAGCCACATACCTATTGACATCTTACTGCGCTATTTACTGTACTTCCATGTATTGCCTTACTCCTAAAGTCACTGTAACAACACAGACTAACCAGTTTGATAAAGATCTAACAAGGCTCCAAAGCTACTCCTTAGATCCTCCCATAAAATCACAGACCAACTGGTTTGCTGATGATCTAACAAGGCTCCAAAGCTAATCCTTAGACCCTCCTGTAACATTACACACTGACCGGTTTGATAATGATCTAACAAGGCTCAAAAACTACTTCCCTGACCACCCAGAAACCGGACCAAAAGGTGAAACTTTCACCCACCAACAGAAACAAAATTAATATGAAATCCCCAGTACTCATGGCTAATAAGTTCCTCCATTTGGCAGACTGGCAGCTGCACACAAATAAATGCAAAACAGTTTAATGACTTTTAATATGGTGGAATTTGAAATGCTGGGCCACTCCAGCATATTCATATGTTTCCATGACCGAATTGATTCAACATCCTGATGCAGAGTGATTCACGCTATTATCAATTGATAAATGGACCAGAATGCTACATTACACATGGGTTACAATGAATAGAAAATGTGTCCTCACAGGTCATAAGAAACTCCGTAATTAGAAACAGGGCATGGTTGAATCTGTCAGTCGACAGTTTTGTACATGTTTTATTACACGGAGGTGTCCATTCCAGGAATAGGGTTGTGTGTTAGTGTACCAGTTAAGGCATACAGTGGAAGTACTTCATTTACAGGACAGTTCATGTCATGGGCCCAGCAATTGAAATAGTTTACTACAGCTTATATATTTTATTAAAGTGTACTTTATTTTTACCTCCACTCTCAAACTCAGTTGAGGCTCCACCATGGTTAGGATGACTGAATCATCAGTGAGAGTCACGAGATCCCCAGGGTAGTCACTCATATAAATAGATGAGATAACAAACTTTATCTGCACTCCTTCTTTCCAGGAGGGGACATCAATGACCCTAAAAGTCAGGGTCATGTCCAGGTAGTCTTCCTCGTCAGCAATATTGTCTGCCTCATTTACAATCACACCTGGAATTGTGGGAAAAGAATGATTTCAAGTAGTGATATTGTGTTCCAATATGATCTCGGACTTCAATTAAAACAATTTTTTTCAAGAAAGGGGATTTCCCTTTTCTATGGAGAATCTGCTTGAAAATTGATTTCCACATTCACCTGAGTTAGAAATTAACGGTCAACTGCCCACCAAGTGGGAGTTAAAACATCTCCAAACTAGTGGAAACAATTTTCTTTCTAATCTGGAAAGATGACTAAAGAAGTGCTAATCCAAGTTTGAAAACTGTCAATTCTTCAGAAGTACAATCAGTAACACAGTCCCTCTGATAGTCCCATTGAGAATATTTTTTGTGCCAAGACATGTGGACTAGTGAAAAATGCAAATTCAAAGTTTCATTAACTAGTCCAAGTAATAAGGAAACATCTTAAGGGAAACCCCTGTTCAACCTATCTCAGATATTAGATGGCTGCACAATTCACGACAGAAAAGCTTCACAAGGGGAGATATGTGTGTAAATTGGCATATATTATGCTAGAAACTTTCAACATATGGACTAATAAGAGATGTGCACTTCGCAGTGAAGCTAAATAAGAGAAGTGAGGGGGACAGTCACAAATGTAAATATCTTTGCATCAGATCTAGATGAGTAACATTTAGATCCCCAATATGATGGAGATATCAGGTGATACCTGATCAAAGATTTAAATATCTAATAAACCAGAATCAAACATATAGTCTCATATGATGCACAAGATAATTCCTTTGCTGAAGGTAAAACAAGGTCTATGTAAAGAAGACACACATACCAGGCTCAACAGTTAACCCTCCTTCTTGAAAGTCAGCATAGGTGTACTTCAGCCCATCATAAATGAGTCCTTCATGTACCTTGTCATCCAAAGAAAGTTCTTGGTAGATAGACCCAGTGTCATTCCTGCTCCAAATCTGATCACTAAGAAAAACTTCCCCATACACAATGGTAACATTAACCATATCAGAAGAAATGGTGAAATTTGTTATACGAAGGGTGATCTCTGGCACCCAGATGGTAGCCTTCAGTCGGATGTAATCACCTACAGAAAACACTTGTGGTAAGTCATCTCCACTGGCAAGAAAAAATAAGTGTGAATATGCTGTGCAGAAATCTAAAACAGCCGAAATGGTGGGTGCGTCAATCTGAACAGTGTCAAAGGCTGCGATTGGTCCATAATTACGTCCAGCGAAGTCAACTAAGCAACTGTCATATGTTAAGATTCCAGTAGCCGTCAGAAGACTGTCAGCAACGAGGTCAATGTGATCACCAACAGACAAATTGAAAATACCGACGAAGACCACGTCTGGAGGATCTACTGGGAAATATGGGAGATGAAACAAACCTTTTCTGTTCCAATACTTTTCATTGCAGATGCCTCCAAGGAGGCAATGCTCATTAGAATACACAGAACTTGGTTCAAGTTCTCCAACAGCAAAATTTCTGGTAAAGTTGATTGCATCCAGTCTCAAGAACACATCGTAAGCTGGAGCATCGGAGTCCACTGTGTGAGAGATCTTAAAGTCAAATGCAACTCCATCAATTTTATCTACAATAGCAGGCTCTGCATGACGTGTTAAAGTGACTTGGAGTTCAGGTTCTACAATGGTGACTTCATGGCTCAGTCTTGTCACCATCTGATCAATGATGGTTGCATTATAATCCCAGTTATCCAATATGAACTGAGTCTCATTGTCTGGCGGGACAAAACACTCGCTATCTAATATCTCCACAGGGGGGATCTCCTTACAAAGATTGTGTGGAATGCTTGTCAATGTTCGAGAAACATTGAAACAGTAGCAATTCAAATGATAAGAAACTTCTGGGGTTGATAAGGTTTCATTTGTGGACACTGAGCAATTAACGCAAGTGGAATTTGAAAAGCAACAACTGTCATTTTTGAAACCTTGACTTGAATTAGAACTAAAGCTCTTGGTCCAATTCAAAAAAAAAGAAACACTGTGGTCTTGAACAAATTCTTTGACACATTCACAAAGGTTGTCCACATACTCTGCAATGTGATGCCTTAGGGGCACAGGATTGATCTTTGATACTTCTTCTTCTTCAACAAAGATTTCACAAGTAATGTTACAGGAGCAGCTGGATAATTCTTGAAAATTGTTCCTTGGGAAGATAGTGGTGGTTTGTACCCATTGTGATGTTGCCTCCATTTCTGGGAAAGAAGTAGTACTATCTTCAGAGTCTTGGCACACACAGGTCGAAGGCTCTAAAAGAAACTCCCACTCATCTCTATTTAGAGAACCATTGTTGCAGCTTTGGAAACGATAAATTCTGTCTTCAAACTCTGTCATGATTTTGTGGTTTATCTGGCTCGCATTGCACACACACAGGATATCAATCGGTTGCATCAGGCAGGTGCAAGACTGGTTGAAGACAAAAGTGTGATGAGTAACAGTGACATTAATAGAATCACAGCGATATTGTCGGGTATATGATCGGCCACATGCCTCAACGTGACTCATAAATTTGGGCTCACCCTCAGCTATGGTATCATTGAGAAGTTGACAATCACATAATGAGGGGTCAAAGGTCAAAATGTTAAATGACTTGAGTGGATTTTCAAAGTAAAGTACATTTTCCAGGCAGTAGTTAATACAACCACATGAGGACTGAAATGGATAGAATGTATCCTCATCTTCGTAGGTACTTGTAAAGTTACAATCAGACTGTATCTTGTTCTTAAGATGAATTGTTTCACATGCACAGTTTATCAATGCATCAGAATCAAAGAAGTCCACCAGATGACGATAACAGGTACAGTTTTCCCGGAAAATGGAGTTCGGTGGAACGGGTTTGGTGACATATGAAAATATGGATGTACCATTGATTTCCAAGACATCGCCACGACCAATGACAGCATCATCTAAAATGACCATGGTCATGACAGCAGATACTGAGTCTCCAACATCAGTATCATTTGCAGGGAGGTATCCAGCACTGTAAGTGATTCCTATTAGAAGAAATAGATTGAAGTAACAATCAGCATATACCAGTATTCAGGAGGAAAATTTTTCACAGAATTCAAAAGGACGGTGACAAAAGTTTCCATTCCATTTAACATTGTATATAAATACAAACTTATTCCAAATATACAATGGTATTACATGCTTTACTCCAAAAATACATCATGTGACAGGATGGAAGTACACTATGGCTTGCTATACAGGGTCAGCATTTTTGTATCAGGTTCAAACTGTAAAGTGCTCAAAACAATCCTTTTATACATGTATAACTCCGTAATAATTCAAAGAAAACACATTGCAAGATTTTTCGTTCTCATTTACTTCTAGGCAAATTTTGCACACACTCCTACATTATATGTTACAGCAAAGGAAACCTCCTTCTTGCCAGGGTCAAGGGCCCTCTTTAGGGCCTCAGAAGCTCTGGGGTTTTATGTTATTTTGTTCCATGGATATAAGCTGTCACTGGTACAACAGTACTTGCTGAAAAATTTATAATCATCCTCACCTTTGTATGGACTTTAAAACATGTTTTTGTCATTTCACTGAGTACTATTGAATTGAAATTACGTCAAACTGGCTAAGCAGTCGAGATGCTGCTTGTAGTACAACTCACTGTCCAGATGCCCAGTGTCAGATTCAAAATACAGGCTTCTACAGGAATGAGGTTAGATCCTGTTGTCAGACTTTGATGCAGATGAGAAACCCCTCGGCAATTTCATCAACATCACTGAAATTGTTTCATGGGTATTATGTTTCTTGTTTCAGTGCCTATCTACTGTCAATAAAGTTGTGAGCATAGAGTAGGATATAGGAACTAGAGTGCGCACTCCTAATACCGCGAACGTAAATCTGCTGTGATTGCATGGGGACCCATCTACCACACTGATCTACATGTAGATCAGTGGTCTACCATTATAGGTGGAGGCAAGAAGCGCTGCTGTGTGCGAGCATGTGTGTACAAACTGTATGGCGGCCGAGTCCCCATGCGATCATAGCTGTTTGGAGGAGTGGGCACTCTAGTTCCTATATCCTACTCTATGGTTGAAAGGTGGCCCTGTTTGTTGATCTCATTTATTGATGGTGCTATTCACATTCACATGAATACATACATTCATGACATCAACGTGCTACAGTAAATTCAGTTCAGATTTTGTATAGGAGTTCTGAATAGATCTAGTAAATGCTAAATCTCAACAAACATTTATTATGGCCACAAGTCACACTCTCAATCTATTGTATTGCCTAAAACATTTGTTACATTAGACCAATATTTTAACCTTCTTCCAGACAGCTTGCCAGATACATACATGCAAGAAGTTTACCTGCTTGAAATGGGTCATGACGATTTCCGCCGCTAAAATAACACACAGCACCCTCTCTGGTTGAAAGAATTTCAGTAGAAATAACATCAGACACAGCTAGCATTACCGTTTCCTCCTCTTCGCAAAGGTCAAAGTTCATTTCAGTCTTGTTTAGTGATTGATTTCTGGACAAAATAGTTACCTCTGTTGTATTTTCACAGATGTGGTAAGGACTTCCCATCCATGAAGTCTCTATAGATGATAAAATGAGGAATGTAAATTTGATAGATTTGTACAATAAGTAGTTTTAGACAATTTGTTCTTAGAATACATACACATTCCTGTACCATAAACATAAATTTATCAGACCGAAAATCTTACCTAGTAAGTTTTGATGCCAATTAAAAATTTCATTTCATGGTATATAGTGATAATACAGCTCTGAAAAACAATAACATTATATTTTACTCTGGGGTGTATTTTATTTTATACCTTCTGGGAATTTCCTGAGGAATCAATGGTAAGTCAAGGAAGGTTTTTCTTTCCTAAAGCAGCCACAGAGAGTATCTTCCTTAGTGGGCAGAGAATTCCATTTCAGTTTCTGATGATACTTACTAGCTACATAGATGGCACTCAAACTTTTTTCAAATTTCTACCAGCTTGGTCATCTTGGCTACCCTCTATGGGGAGATTACATGCGGCACTATCTTAGAAGTGAATGCTACCATCAGTTGCCATGTAGCACACTGTACACAGGACCAACAAATGTTTGCCACAATGCCTCCCAGGTTCCCAGAAGTGACTCTTTGGGGGCCATATAAGCTGCATGTAAACATTCTAAATTCTTCCAATTTTTTAAAACCCTCCAAACTATTTTTGCAATTTCCAGATTGGAAAACGCAAGAGCTGCAGCATTCTCTTGAACATACATCAATAGTAACATTACAATGTCACTTTTAGAAATTTCAGTACAATGAAGGGGGGTAGGGATGCTCTATTCTGATGACTTTTTATTACCATTTCTCTGTATTCCCATAAGTCCACACTGAGTTCAGTGTTAGGATAAGGGTCAGGTTAGGTAAGGCTAGGATGAGAGTATTAGGGTTATGTATGTCGGAACATAGAGATGTCAGACCATGTAGAACCACTTAAAGAACCATATAACCATACAAAGAAGGCAGCAATATATTGAATGAAGTGTTGTAACAATGTAACTTTACAGACCTAGACCAGAAATCTTTCCATGACATTATTTACCCTATAGCATTACTTACTACTATGTGGGCTCACCAATATCCACTTCAAATGCCGCATTCCATTCGGGTCGTAAAGTGGTGAATTCACCGCGTTGATTTTTTATGCAGCACAGATAGCTCAACATTTTGTCGGCTACTCTGTACTGCAGAAAAAAGAAACGTGGTGAATTCACCACTTTACGACCCCAATGGAAGGCGGCAAAACTCCTAGGATACAATGCAGAGTTGCTTCTACCAAAACAGATTATATGAAGAAATACGCCACACCTTCTTTCAAAGAAAGAAACTTCAAAGGAGTAGTAGGAAATAAATAAAGCAGTCTCCTGAAAATACCTTTTTCTCCTTCGGGTAAATCTTTACAAAAGCAATTCCATCTCAGGTTTCCTTCATCAAATACAATGGAAGCATTTTTGTGAGTTTCATCTTCAAAGATGTCTGATGAACAGTTCCTTAGAGTGAAGATGGCACAAAAATCTACTGCAAACTGATCACAGTCTACCTCTTCAACTTGATGACAAATTGTCATTTCTGTTTCCTCTGATCCATTGACAGATATGGTTGTAACATCGGGTACAAGAGTCAAAAGATCTGGTGGTATTAGGGTAGTAACGTCTTCATTCCAGGTTGTATTCGAGCAGTTTTTACCACCTTGATTTGTGCAATTTACAAACCAGCTGGAACTGTTTTGACTTAATTCAACAGCTTCACCAGATGTTATATTAACACACTTCTCTTGCCAATGAAAGGTCACAAATGGCCATTTGTGAGTGCCACTTGGGTTCATCTGGCAACTTTTCAGTACATTTACCTGGCATTGTTCCATCTGATATGTAAAAAATTCACAAACTTCTTTTTCAGTCTCAAAATCAGTGTCAGGGGTATTACATGCTATGACATCTGTGGGAGTAGCATCTGTTACATTGGTAGTAGTGCAGTTGTGGTCTCCGGAGCAGTTAACTGGTGCTGCAGTAACATTGAGGGGGCAAGGTTGTGATGCCCTTTCAGTCAATATCTGAGAAGCTGTCTTATTAACAACAGTTGTACAATTTTCTTTTTGAACTTCATAGCAACTTCCATCATTTGATTTCATAACAATGTTCTGCATTTTCCCCCCATTGGTTACACTACAGAAACAATCTTCGAGATTGTAATCTGCCAAACATTCTTGGTCGTAAAATGTTTGCTCTGTGGGAAGTTTGCGAGGAACCTGCAACCGAAGTTTCTCTGCTTCCCATTTTTTCATCGTGACTTCCCTCTGGGGTAAATCTATCTTTAAGGTCAAGTTTGTAGGGATTGGAGGAAGGGGGACAAATAGACGATAGGACACTTGTTCATGAATTGTAACTTTGTCGTCAGGGGTTTGAGGCTGAGATGTTCCAACAAAATAAAAAGTTGCATTCCTAATGTTGATCACATTTTGACTAACAGTGAAAAAATAATAATGTCTTCCCCACTGGTAGAAACTCTCCATGCTGTAATTGGCAGAAGCTAGGATTGCAATACCTGCAAACAAATAGAATGAAAGGAATGATTAGAATAAACTATACTTAGGGTGTCACCTCATGAACTAGCAATAACTTTTTCACATTAAGTGTACACAAACACTTGCTTCAGTATTAGTATGGAACCATAAATACCAATGACCCACACTTCAGTCATGTGATACTATAAAATGCTATTTTGTCTTCCTAAATGAGTAATGGAATGCCATTTTTTTTTTGTTTCCCCACAGCATAAACTAAAGAGTAACCTGCCAGTAACATTTGCAACACAAGGGTAGCTCTGTCAATTGTGTTTGTAAATGTTGTCAGAAACTTTGCACTTGTCCATCCCACATTTACATTATTATGACAGTAACATTACTGAACAGTAAATTACTGAACAGTAACATTTACAGTAACATTTTACTAAACAGTAACATTACTTAACAGTGACAATACTGCACAATACCAGTTGAAGCTGAGGACATTTATTCAATAAGATTCTATGACTTTTCCTTGTTCATGCAGCTGGTGAGCCAGCACAGACAATCGTGACTGTTATATCACTTTCTACAGAATTATTTTTATCTACCTTTCACAATACCTGGTAGATAAAACTGTTTGTTACTGATACGTCAGGGATATGTGGTGGAATAGTTCTAAGTATGTCATTAAAGTAACAACCTTAAGGTTTCATCACACCTTTATAATTTCACAAAGTACCTCACAGTCTCAGGGACTGACAATAATCCAGTTTACAGACTAATATACCTTGCAATACTAATGCTGGAGTTTGGAGAACATTTCAAACAGCAATTTTAATTTTTTCAGAGAAAAAAACATACCACCTGGAAACTCAAATCAAGACAGGTATTGAGACACAGGATATAATTTACTCTTCTATCCCACCCCACCCCCCACCCACCCCCAACACACCCCTAACACACCCCCAACACACCTAACATTGTCACGAGTTTCTACCTTCCCACTTTCTCAATCCAAAAACACAATTAAGCAACCATGGGAAGAAAATATGATTTCATTTTACCTGTCGTCAGCTTTGTTGAAATCTGTATCAGGAAGGTACCAGCAATGAACTCATCCATTTCGAGCTTATACAGATACAGTTCAAGATTTGAGTCTGCCTCTATGAGCCCTAGAGAATCATGGATGGTTGTCTTTGGTGTCTGAGAATCATTTCCAGGGACAAAGTCACGATAAACTGACATGTACGGGAGGTAAAAGCTAATGATAATGTGATGAGCTGGTGTCTGTGAAAGTTGGCTATGGTTGAAGGTCAAGTAATATTCAAAGACATCACCTAAAAGAAACATATTAAATCCAACACACATCAATTAAATCTGACATGTTATCACACACAATAAGGGACTCTTGACAGACCACTACACTTGGAATAGATTGTCTTAATGAATGCATACATGTATAGCATAAAATGACTTTTGATCAGAGGCAGTTAGTCCTATTGACTTTCAAATCAGAATAACAACAGAACATAACATCAACAAACATCCTGAATTTTATGGTATGTTAACCTTGTGTTACTGTTTAGTTCAGATTCAGAGACAAACAGAACAATTTTGGTTTATAATTAAGACACTTAAATCATTAGAGCTGTCTTCTTACCTGGATCACCATCAGTACTTTCATTGGTCAGATGAAAGGACAAGAAAACATCTGGTTCTAGAACTGATACAGTCTTCTCCTTCTCCAAATCATCACTTCCAGAGTACGACACTGTGACAGCTAATGTATGTTCTGAATCCTTGACTACTGTCTCTGTGTCCCTGAGGACACAGTTGAACTCAAGAACCATATTGTCACCTGTTAATCAAAAGGAAGTGTGAATCACGGCTTTAGCTAGAGAACCTTTCAATCACCATTTGGGCAGCCACTTCCTCTCAAATCAGAAAGGCAGGAAACACAGTAAAAGACCATAAATTCAGGGTCATCATGTTGGATCAAAATTAACAATTTTTCTGCCTCCCGAGGCCACCATGTGTGTAGGCCTTTATGTGAAATTATGGCTAAAGCAATGGTGTGAACCCTTACTATAACCACTATGGATCAAGCAAAGATGTATTAACCATGCACGGCTCGAAAATAGACTAGTGCTGTGGCGCAAAAGCGCCAGAGACTGCCACAACTGCGACAGAATGACAGGAAAGTGGGTGTTTGTCTGGAACTAAAAATAGTGCCAGATGCATGAGGCAATAGAATTATGAACTCCTGTGCCCACCCCACCCCCATCTTTTCCACATTCAAGGTGCCATTGAGGTCAATCTAAACCTGCCATAGGATATACATCACCCAGCCCCTCCCAGCCCCTTCCAAGTTTTTCAGAGATGGAGTGACCACACCATGCTTAGTACTGCCTGGTGTTTCACCAAAAATGCTCTTTGTCTTTAAAATTTCCTGTCTCTGTTATTTTGAATTTCTTTTACTAAATGCACAAGTAACATTCAGGAGATGATCAGAGAATGTTACATGCAGGAAACAGTGAGTGGTTTCTTTAAAAAACTGAAAACAGCTCCAGGAGATAGGACAACAGCTCCACAAAAGCTTCAAAATGAAGGTCATCAGAAGCTGTCTTTAGCTGCAGAGAGGGACAGCTTATTTTCAAGCCCTGCCATGGCACTATAACATTGTGGATAAAACTTACAATGTAGATGATGTATCAAAGTTATTAATGTAAAGTATGAAAATAGTCAAGTCCCCACTTTTCACTGTGCAAACTCTAGCAGCACCACCACACTCTGTCAGCATTGAGAGTCACTTTGGATATTGAGTCATTTTTGGGACGAGACCACCTGTTTGAGTCAAATAAGGTTTCGGGGATGGGAAGGAGTTGGGGGTAGGGTGGGTAGGGTGGGTAGTGTTAGCTACAAATACTAATTCAGCACTTGCCTACATGCTTTAATCTCCACCCTCCCCATTGTGTCAATGTTACAACATTACCTTTCAAGTATAGCAATACATTTTATGCTCACAGTTTATGATTCTGATATTTCTCAAATGTCATTACTGTAGCATTTAAACCTTTCCAAGTACTCACCATCAAATGTATTAATGTTGTCAGCATAATTAGTCACTAATCCAAAGTTGAGGATTGATTCAGTCCTTGGACCCATTGTCCAGGTCTCTAGAAAGATATTTAACAAAAAGAAATATTCAAATTAAGCTTTCACCATTAAACTAGCTTTGGACACTCAAAAGTAAGTCAGATTAAAATCAGTAAAAGATAGGTAGACTTAATAATCAACAAGTTATGTGGCAAGAGGCAGCAGAAGGGCAGAAGTAATAAGAGCACACCTGCCCTCCACCTCAGCCCCCCCCCCTTCCCCCTCCCCCTAATCAAATTTAGAATTCACACAAGTCTATATACTGGCTATTGTGTTGGTCATTGTGCTTGCATAAAATTATGATCTTGCTCAGGCTAGTATGTCACAAATACTTTCATAAGAATATCTGAAAAGCAAAACTAGTAGATCGTCTTTTGATGAATTCCAGTTTGCATACCATGGGTTTGATAGATAAAACTATAAGACATACCCCTCATGAGAATGCAATAAGTACTAGTAGGCTTTGAAGTGAATCAACAAGGTGTCCACTTGTTTGTTGCAATAACTACATAACATTTCAGATGTATCAATGAAAGTGTACTTATAATAAACAAATCTGTTGTAAGTCCTTTGGAAGCACAAATCCCTCAAGAGTAATATTTGGTTTAAGCCCTTTGGCTCTTCCCTAGAGAATTGAGGGTACTTTGGAAAAAGGAGCCTTGCAAGGAACCATATTTACCAGCATTCAGGAAAATTACAGGTAGCAGGTACAAACAATCTACAAACTTACAAATAAGCATCTTTAAGCACCCAAAGACTTTTGGTTTAATTAGTTCCCTCCACTCTTCTTACAACCCCCTTCCCCCCAGCCAAATCCACTATCCATTAGTACCATTAATTAACCTTAAATACTACAGACATCACTCCAGCTTTTCCAGATAGCTAGTTACAATCCAAAGTTCCATATTTAAAGTACTTATTTTACATTACTTCGAAATAATGCTGTTATTATCTCACCAATGTCTGTTGTGATTGGTTGAATTTCATATTGAGTGGCATTTATGAACTCTACATTACTACCCTGATGGACCACTAGTGAAAAAAGTACAGCTAGTACAGGACTTGGCATGGTCAATGTCACCTTCAGCTGAAGAGAAAAGGAAATCAAAATGATAAACATGGAATGTGTATAACTTAAAACAGCAGTGGAAACCACTGGTTATTCTAATCACATACAGTTGAACTTACTATTCAGAGCACTGTTGTAGTATTAAAGCTAGTGTCATTGAGCTATTAAAGAAGGTTTCTCTCCATGCATATGTGCAAAACTACTTGGTATTACATGTTTTTGGAGAACAAAGATATATGAGTACATTCACATTTCAAGAAAGTACACATCATTATGACCATGCTCACAGTATCATTATGACCATGCTCACAGAATCATTACGACAATGCTCATAGTGTCATCATGATCATGCTCACAGCATCATTATGATCGTGCTCACAGCATCATTATGACCATGAACAAATATATCACACAAAGCCTGGCTCTAATTTGAGGATACATACATGATAGTTGAAATTTCACCATAAAATCAGACAAAATGCATTTTTATAGTAGCCAAAACTTACTTTTGTTGAAATTTCAGATAGCGTAATGTTTATTACAAATGTTGCATTGGACCCAATGGCCATTTGGTACATAGTGGTATTCTGAGGCAGGTTCTTCTCATAAAGGTCAAATGAGATTCCTGAAAGGGTTAAGAGGTCCTTCTTGGCAGCTTCATAGGGTAGCACCAACTCTTGACCCTCTCTACGATATGACAGGTAGATTAAACAGGTAACTGGTTGATGCGTAAGCATTTTGTTGTCCCACATATGAAATGTTTGGTTGCCACAAAGGCTGACCTCGGGGGTCAACTGGGTCAGATGGAAATGTAACGATGACCCCATGACTGCAGCAATGTCATAATAGCTGTCAGTTGTTATGTTTGTAGGCTCTAGAAAACCAAGGGTCAAGGTATGAGAAACTGTTTGTACATCTGGACATGAGATATTCATCCAGATGTCATAGACTGAAAACTCTAGAGTATGGGAAAGGTCAAAGGTGAAGACAAAGTTATCACCTGTATCTGGATGCTGCGTGGGTACAAGAGGGTCAATGACTGGAATAAATGGCTGATCTGTCACAGTTAACTGAGCAGTACGTCCTCCACTGTAGCGTCCACGAGGAGCATTTAGGACTGTCACCTGAACTGGTATTTTAAGAACTTCTCCTGGCTCAACTGATGTCAAAACTCTGGAAGAGAACTCAACAACAACCCTATCCAGCAAGTCATCAGCTACACATAGTATTGGGGGTATGGAGATGTCTAATATGTCCACTACTTCATCTTTACCACTATTCCCAAACCTGTAGTGAATGACAGGTGACTGAGCGCTCTCAGCGTGACTCAGCATTGATTCTAACGTAACTTCACCAGATACATCATGCGTTTCATTGACCATAAAACCATTCGTTATTGTATACATTTCACCAGACACATACCAATGTGGGGTCTCATTCAAGAATGTCATTTTTATTTCATCTGACAATTCCTCAAAAGTTAAGGTCACTTCAATACCAAAGCTGATAGCATGAGGAAAATGAACTCTCAACTGGTGGTGGATGGTCTCATGTTTCAAGGCATGTCCACTCTCAGAGAAAGTTGGCTGTGCTGTAAGCCACACCCAAGGAAGTACTACCTCATATTCAAGTTCAGCTGTTGAAAAAAGAAGGAAAAGCTTTCATCAGTTAGAGAGAAACATCACACAACCATTCTAGTGAGCTTCAATACTTTTGATTTCCATGGTCACTGCTTGACATGCTTACAGCCAAAGTTATTCATTTTCTATCAAGAGTGAACTTCAGGTAAGCATGGGGATTGAAAATATTCCATTGGGGTGCAAAATATAACCATTGCATGAATGCATTAGATTTTTGCAGTGGAAAATTTGATGCAGCTTAACATTCAGTGCTGCAGATCTATCATTTAAGAATGCAACAAACATGTAATTTCCTAGATTATAATGGCATGTGTCTGGTCATGTGATCAACTTGCACAAACCAAGGAATACAACACTCATCTTCTTCACACCCCTCTAAACTGAGTGCAAGGGTTCTTTTAGTCATATACATTCTTTCAAAAATCTGGAAGATAAAAGTTTTCTTTTACAGAAGATTCAATGATGCATAGGTGATGACCTGTCAAGATACACCAGATGATTATCATGTAAGGACAGGAGTTTACAATAGTTATTTGAGTTCACATTATTTTTTTTTTAAATTTTTCTTCTTTTTTTTTGAAGGATGCAGGATACACAATGTAAATAGAGCTGTTACATTGTTAACATTGGTAAGTTGATGTAAACACACCTGCAACATAAATAATTTGATGTAGACATACCAGTAGTATTGAATAGCTGAAGCAAACAAACCTGTAGCATTGGTTAGTTGATTGAGTGGTCGCTTGGAACGTTGAGTAATATTTGCAATGAGGTTTGAGGTAAAGAGCTGGTTCACAAAGACATATTTACTGATAATACCTGCAGAAACAAAGAAAACACTTGAAACAGATAATAAAAAGAAACTACTTACCACAAACAATACATCAAAGGGGGTCTACTCAATAGGACAGTAACTCCCTCCCACGTAAAATTATCCAAAGTGACACTACATTTCTAATTAAACAATGCAATAACTGGGTAATTAATATTAATGAAATATTTTGATAATCAATACTTTGATGACAATTCAGCCAACCATTGAAACCACCAAATTTTACACAAAATGAAACAGTCTCATTCACTTCACACTTTTTAAACTTCCCCTTATCCTAAATTTTATCTGTTCCACGTTACAAGTGCTTTTAACGGTATGAACTTAGCCCACCCACTTAAAAATATTCTTAAGGTTGTGAATATCCACTTTCCATAAGCGATACAACATTTTACTTTATGGCACTTACCAAAGAACTCAACAGTGAGGTTGAAGTCTTTCCACTGAGTAGGTGTAGGAGGAGGTTCATAATAACCTGTTGTGTTTACATTCAGGCAAGCCTTAGCCAGCATGAATTCATCTGTCCTAGGAACCTTGTTATATGGATTGTAAGTGGTAGTCTGTACTCTGGGAGAATCTTTAGGAGTCATTTTAACAGTGGTGCACCCTGATTCTTCATCAACAGATTGAAAGAGCTCCACAATGTATAAAACACCATCCAGGCTTTCTTCAAAAGCTGGAAGAAGATGACACAGTCTTACAGAGTCAATAAAAACCAGAACACAACCATCCAATATTTCCACATACACATAGCAGAAGAACTGAAATCACATATATAACTATTGAAAGCTTTGATGAGCACTAAATGTTGTCGCATAAGTTTCCACAAAAGTAAAGGGAACTGACCTACATGTAACCTTTGCCAGCTTTTAAACGAATAGAAGTTGCTTCGAGTTTCACTATGCATTTTGCGGTACTTTGTAATCTATACATACAGTAATTGTCACAGGTACCAAATTTATGAATATTCATGATACGAAGTTACCGTATTGTAGCTACCGCCCTCACAATCAAAAGACGGTTACTATTTGTTTATACGAATTGCACTTACACGTTGTACTGTGTGCACTGAACGCTTGACTGAACCGTACAAGGCAAGTCTGCAGTAACTGTGGCGTCATAGCAGTGAGCGTTCGGCGGGAAATTTAATTTGCCTATGTTTGGTAGATTTGGGATGTAATTTGCCTATGTAAAGAGTAACAAAGGGTTTGGCTTGGTTGTTATGTGTGTAAAGCAGGGAAGAGGGTGGTTGAAGAAAAGGAATCGGAAAAAGAGCGGGACTTGGAGAAAAGAGAACGGACAAGCTAGTTGGAAAACGTCGGTACTATGGAGAGTGCTGGCGAAGTGAATAAATTGTGAGAATTTCCTGTAGCCTTGCTGAGGAAAGAAGTTAAGAACAGAAAATATACTTTGTATCAAACTACGGGGATTCATTAGAATGTATAACTCTTGTTTTCACTGTCACAGCAAAATTGTTGCTCACTCTGAGTTGGGACATTATGCTCTCGCTTCCGTGAACTATGGCCAGCAAAGTGACATTATTATAGCCGTTATGTGGACTATCAACTGATGACTTGCCGTTAACGAGTCTTCCTGGTGAGAAAAGTCTTTATATTTTCTAATTCCGTGGTGACGTGAGGCCTTCCGTATTTACAATGTCCTTGTCACTAAATTAGGCCGAAGTACTGCTATTCTCACCCAGTTATGGTCACCGTACACCCGAAGGCAGGGTGCCGAGAATTGTACGGCTTGAGTAAGCTATTTTAAGTCAGCTGAGGGTGCCGATAATTTCACCCAGGCCTACAGATGTCCATGGAGGAGACAGGGTGCCGATATTCCCACCTTTCTCCGTCGTGAACTTTTCCAGAGGTTATTGCTCGTATCCCGTAACTCAACGTGGGAGTTAACGCTAAAATCTAGCTTTATGGTCGTTATGACTTTGGGACTTAGTCGCCGGTACTATACGGAGGACAGAAAAGGAACCAACCTATCGCCCGCTTGTAAATAAACGTACGCGAATCAATCGGAGTGTTAAGCGAACTCTTTTACTGTACAGAGAGCCTGGAAGCGATACCAGACCCACAGTCGCAGCCCGACAGACCCTGAGTACTCTAAGTAAGTGATTGGTAGTAGTTAAGTTTTATTAGGGTAATATAAGTAAGATAGCTTGATTTAAATTGGGTTAAATTGCAGTTTCACTGGCCAAATGCTATTTGTAAATATTAACTTGTAAATAATAATTCATGCTCGTTAAACTGAATTTGTGAGTCTTGTTGTTGTGTCCAGTGTGATCTGTGGTCTCGAATCGAAACTGGTCCCCTAGCCTTTCAAAGAACTTTGTGACAATTTTGGGGGCCTATCCGGGAAAGGTATGAAAGCAAATAATTTGAATGGTATTTTGGCAAATTTGACTTTCTTAGGGACCCCAGTTTCTCTCGAGATTACAGTGACTACTGAGGTGGCAACAAGGTTGATGTTTGCATGTGATTTCGTAACTGGCCTATTGGTTGACTATGATCTCTAGAAGAGGCCTGTTGTTAGTTCTACTGATATGTTATTCAGGTTGTCGTATCAGCTACTGTACGTTGTTTGTATCTGACAAAACAGTTACCCCTTTAAGCATGGAATTTGACGAGTATTTAAAGCAGGGAAAGGCAATGGGTTACGAGGGAGAAGAATTAAGAAAGTTTATTAAAGAAAGAGAGGATAGGGATGAACGTCAGAAACAGCGGCAGCATGAAAGAGAAATGAAGGAGTATGACCTTCAAATTGCGCAAGCTGGGTCAGAGGAAAGTGAGTCAAAGGGTCAAATGAAAAAGGAGTGGGGAAAAGTCCCTAAGTTACCTGTATTCAATGAGGCCAGAGATGATATAGACTCGTATTTAAAGAGATTTGAGAGGTATGCTACCATAATGGGGTGGAAAAAGGAAAAATGGGCATTACCACTTAGTACACTCTTAACGGCCAAGGCTTTGGAAGTGTATTCTAGACTTCCTGATGATCTTGCAAATAATTACGATAAACTGAAAGCTGCTTTGCTAAGCAGGTACGAATTGAATGAGGAAGGTTTTAGGAAAAAATTTAGAAATGCAAGACTGGAACAGAACGAAACCTTCTCTCAATTTGCTGAGAGAATAGGAAGATATTTTACTAGATGGATTGAAATGGCATCCGTTACCAAGGATTACGAAGGCGTTGTTGATTTAATAACACGTGAACAGATACTTAATGTGTGTCATAAAGACCTTACCATATATTTGAGGGAACGAAACCCTAGTTCTGTTAAGGTTATGGTTGATCTGGCAGATAAGTATCACGAGGCTCATAATAGGGGTCGCTTTAAAGTTTTTGGTCCCGAAAAGGGCAAACACAAACAACAATCCGAATCGAAAGCTAGTTTTCCAGACTCTGGAGATTCAGATAAGAAGGTGAAGGGACAAAAAGGTGTTAGATGTTACAATTGTAGCGGTAGGGGCCATCTATCTCGAGATTGTCCTTCTCCTAAAGTAGAAACCAGTAGTAAGACTGCAGGGTTAAAGGTTTCAGAATCCCAGGAAGGTCACGATGGAAGAACCACGGGTCAGCAAGTAGTTGGATTGTGCGTTGGGGTACAAAGTGAAAGGTACGATTATCCCAGACCCCCTGGCAGATATTTTCAGCAGGAAAAGGGTCCTGAACTGCCAGTTATAAGTGCTGTTAGTACAAATGACAATATGCCAGTCATGCCTGGGTTAGTTGGTAAACAAAGAGTTAGTGTTCTGAGAGATAGTGGTTGCAGTACCATTGTCGTTAGAAAAACGCTAGAAAAGTCTAACGAGTATGATGGTACAACAAAGAGGTGTGTATTGTTAGACGGTACCATTCTAGATGTGCCCGTGGCCATGGTTTCAATTGATACACCTTTCTATGTTGGTCAAGTGCAAGCTCTAGTGATGACTAGTCCTATCTATGATTTGATTGTTGGGAACATTCCAAATGTACGAGAACCAAGTTCCCCAAATCCTGATTGGGTTCCAACAGAGACAGATAGGGGTTCGACTCCTGAAGCAGGAGCGGTTGAAACACGAGGTCAGTTTGCTAAGAAGCAAAAACCTTACTTGCCACTCAAGGTGGGAACGGAGTCTAGTAATGTTTCCAAAGAAGAAGTGCGAAATGCACAAGTGAATGACCAAGGGTTAGCAAAGTTATGGGAACTAGCTAAATCCGGGTCAACAAAAATCACTTTAAGTGGGAGCAAGGTTACATTTGTCAGTAAGGATGGTATGTTATACAGAAACTTTATGTCTCCAAAAGTGGAACATGGTAACGCTTTCAAGCAGTTGGTAGTTCCAAGTATATTTCGAAAAGAAGTTTTGAGACTAGCTCATGACACGCCTTTGGCTGGTCACTTGGGAACAAAGAAAACAACTGACCGTATTTTGTCAAGTTTTTACTGGCCGGGCATACATGAGGACATTCGCAGATATTGTTTGTCGTGCGAAATTTGTCAAAGAACTGTGTCGAAAGGTAGCGTAGGGCGAGTACCTCTTGGATCCATGCCACTGATAGATACACCTTTTAGAAGGGTAGCAGTTGACATAGTCGGTCCCATTGCGCCAATCACAGAAAGGGGGAATAGATACATACTTACCCTCGTTGATTATGCTACACGCTACCCGGAAGCTGTAGCTTTGCCGAAAATTGAGAGTGAAAGAGTAGCCGAAGCGTTGTTTGAGATTTACACAAGGGTAGGTGTCCCTCAAGAAGTTCTTAGTGACATGGGTACGCAATTTACGTCCGAAGTTATGAAGGAAGTTGGTAGACTGCTTGCTGTTAAACAGCTAACCACGACACCTTACCACCCGATTTGTAACGGTCTCGTCTAGCGGTTTAACGGGACCTTAAAGAAGATGTTACGTCGTATGTGTGCCGAACGCCCCTCTGACTGGGATCGGTATCTTCCCGCCCTCCTTTTTGCATGCCGAGAGGCACCTCAGGAAAGCCTTGGGTTCGCGCCATTTGAGTTATTGTACGGTAGAACCGTTAGGGGGCCACTCACTATTCTTAAAGAACTTTGGTCGGGTGAACTGGACCAAGAAGAGGTAAAGAATACGTATCAATACGTGGTAGACTTAAGGGAGCGTTTGGATAAGACTTGTCAAATGGCACAGGAAGAATTAAGGAAAGCATCAAAACGGTATAAGAAATATTACGATGCACGTACCAAAGACAGAAAGTTTTCCCTAGGGGATAAGGTCCTGGTTCTGCTACCTACAAAATCAAATAAACTTTTGATGCAATGGAAAGGGCCTTATGATGTTGTGGAGAAAGTTGCTAAGTATGACTACAAGGTCAAAATGGGTTCAGAGATCAAAACCATACATGCTAACTTGTTAAAGAAGTATATTAGTAGAGAAAGTGATGATGCAAATGCCTCTGTATTACAACTGCAACGAATTTGCTCATGCATAATTTCAAATGATGAAGAAAATGGTATCGGTAATGGAATTGAAAGCGACAATGATATGAGTAATTATGAGAAAGCAGAAGTTGTGAAACTGAGTGAGAAGGTAGTTGTAGATTTTCCTTCTATTGTATCTAAAGAGTGTGTTAATGATGTTCAAGTTGCAGATGATTTAAATTTACATCAGGTCAGTGAAGTTAAAGAATTGTTGAGTATGTTTCAAGATGTTCTTACTGATGTACCTGGTAGAACTAATATAATACAACATACAATTCATCTCACCTCACAAGAACCTATTCGAAGCAAACCATACCAAGTACCTCATGCTATGGTGAATAGTATCAAAAATGAAACTCAGAGTATGCTTAAGATGGGAGTAATTGAGGCGTCAACGTCACCTTATGCATCTCCTGTAGTTCTTGTCGATAAAAAGGACAAGAGCATACGCTTCTGCGTAGACTATCGAAAATTGAACAGGATCACTGTTTTCGATCCCGAGCCTATCCCAAACATTGATAGTCTGATGGTCAAGATAGCCAAGGGCCAGTTCTTTTCAAAGTTCGATTTGACTAAGGGTTACTGGCAGGTTCCGATAGCTAAAGAGGACAAAGAGAAAACAGCTTTTGTGACATTAGAAGGTTTATTTCAATTCACTGTTTTGCCTTTCGGCCTGGTGAATGCACCAGCAGTCTTTTCGCGCATGATGCGTAGAGTGTTAGGTGGTATTGAACACACTTTGAATTACATAGATGATATATTGATCTACACAGAGACATTTGAAAAACACCTAAAGGTGATAGAGAGCGTTCTTAAGAGGCTGAGAGAGGTTGGACTCACGGCGAGGCCCTCAAAGTGTTCAGTTGGGTTTAAGTCATTAGAGTTTCTAGGCCATGTAGTGGGTAAAGGCATTCTACGACCAAATCGGGACAACGTGTCCAAAATTTTGGAGTCGAGTAGGCCAATGACTAAGAAACAGGTTAGGTCATTCCTTGGAATGGTTGGTTATTACCAAAAATTTATTCCAAATTACGCTGGCATCGCAGCTCCTTTGAGTGACCTTACAAGAAAGGGATACCCCGAAAAGGTTAAATGGGGAGAGGCCCAAGAAAAGGCTTACAGTACACTTAAGGCACGCATTTCCTCTGCCCCAATCTTGCACCTCCCAGATCTGCGAGAAACGTTTATCTTAAGAACTGACGCCTCTGACGTGGGTCTAGGTGCAGTGTTAATGCAACAACACGGGGATACTAAGTTTCCGATATGTTTTGCTAGCAAGAAATTACAACCACGAGAAAGTTCTATGCATATTTATATGGAAACGAATTTGTACTAGAAACCGACCATCACTCCCTTTCTTTCATATCAAAAGCTAAGTTGAACAATGCAAGAGTGATGAGATGGGCACTAAGCTTACAGCCCTATCGATATGTAGTAAAGGCAATTAAGGGCATAGAGAACGTGGGGGCTGATTTCTTAAGTAGGTGTCCAAAGGATATGATTGACTAAGTATTTGTTACCTGTAATGTTGAGATATCGGTGATATCTTTTAGAGGGGGGTCGTGTCACAGGTACCAAATTTATGAATATTCATGATACGAAGTTACCGTATTGTAGCTACCGCCCTCACAATCAAAAGACGGTTACTATTTGTTTACACGAATTGCACTTACACGTTGTACTGTGTGCACTGAATGCTTGACTGAACCGTACAAGGCAAGTCTGCAGTAACTGTGGCGTCATAGCAGTGAGCGTTCGGCGGGAAATTTAATTTGCCTATGTTTGGTAGATTTGGGATGTAATTTGCCTATGTAAAGAGTAACAAAGGGTTTGGCTTGGTTGTTATGTGTGTAAAGCAGGGAAGAGGGTGGTTGAAGAAAAGGAATCGGAAAAAGAGCGGGACTTGGAGAAAAGAGAACGGACAAGCTAGTTGGAAAACGTCGGTACTATGGAGAGTGCTGGCGAAGTGAATAAATTGTGAGAATTTCCTGTAGCCTTGCTGAGGAAAGAAGTTAAGAACAGAAAATATACTTTGTATCAAACTACGGGGATTCATTAGAATGGATAACTCTTGTTTTCACTGTCACAGCAAAATTGTTGCTCACTCTGAGTTGGGACATTTTGCTCTCGCTTCCGTGAACTATGGCCAGCAAAGTGACATTATTATAGCCGTTATGTGGACTATCAACTGATGACTTGCCGTTAACGAGTCTTCCTGGTGAGAAAAGTCTTTATATTTTCTAATTCCGTGGTGACGTGAGGCCTTCCGTATTTACAATGTCCTTCTCACTAAATTAGACCGAAGTACTGCTATTCTCACCCAGTTATGGTCACCGTACACCCGAAGGCAGGGTGCCGAGAATTGTACGGCTTGAGTAAGCTATTTTAAGTCAGCTGAGGGTGCCGATAATTTCACCCAGGCCTACAGATGTCCATGGAGGAGACAGGGTGCCGATATTCCCACCTTTCTCCGTCGTGAACTTTTCCGGAGGTTATTGCTCGTATCCCGTAACTCAACGTGGGAGTTAACGCTAAAAACTAGCTTTATGGTCGTTATGACTTTGGGACTTAGTCGCCGGTACTATACGGAGGACAGAAAAGGAACCAACCTATCGCCCGCTTGAAAATAAACGTACGCGAATCAAAGGAACCAACCTATCGCCCGCTTGTAAATAAACGTACGCGAATCAATCGGAGTGTTAAGCGAACTCTTTTACTGTACAGAGAGCCTGGAAGCGATACCAGACCCACAGTCGCAGCCCGACAGACCCTGAGTACTCTAAGTAAGTGATTGGTAGTAGTTAAGTTTTATTAGGGTAATATAAGTAAGATAGCTTGATTTAAGTTGGGTTAAATTGCAGTTTCACTGGCCAAATCCTATTTGTAAATATTAACTTGTAAATAATAATTCATGCTCGTTAAACTGAATTTGTGAGTCTTGTTGTTGTGTCCAGTGTGATCTGTGGTCTCGAATCGAAACTGGTCCCCTAGCCTTTCAAAGAACTTTGTGACAGTAATACTAGATTACACTACATTATGCTACAATAGGCTGTTACATTACATTTCATTACTGTACATTTCGTCCCCATGGGATATGATGTTGGCAGCTAATTTTTTTCCAAAGGAAACAGTGACCAACATGATATGCACACAACTAATGCATGAAGCAAGTTTCATTTAAATTGGATGCTTAAATCACCTGCTAATACTTCTGAAATTTTTTTTATATATACTTTTACATACAGTTTATGAAGTTGTAATATACAGCTGTGACATGTGTAATCTTGCCTGACAAGATGGCATGCAACAACTTTAAAGAGTAAAGCAGCCCTTGGTCAGTAGCAGCAGCTGACTGTTAATTAAAACCCTCTACAGAACTGTAATTTAAAGTTATTGCAAAAGCCTCATTTTATATACAAATAGAAGCATTGAATTTATACTGTCAATGCAGGCATTAAGTACTACATGATGTCTGCAGACTGCTGTTGCAAGATTTTGGGAGTTTTGTAATCTATTTTTTGCAACATGGTTGAATCTTACCCCACATTTCTTCATCAGTCATCCCACACAGTTGTTTATTGTATCCCACTGATACAGATGAGGTTTCCGGTCTCGTCCAGTCATACTGCCCGTAAAAGAGTCCTCTATCATTCACCTGTATGCAAGATGTATTGTATAACTCTGGACATCTGGCTAATTCAGGGTTGCCAAGTGACTGGAAGACTTGCTCCAAGCATTCATTGGTATCAACATAATAACACTCAGATGAAACGTTAAATGGGAGGCAGTCTTTGATGTCAAAACGATAACAGAAAAATGGATCCCAATTTTGGTTTGGAGACAAATCCACAAAAACACACTCTGCAAACAGAAACAACAGAATAAAAGACAACTCTGGTTACATATGTCGCAGCTGAATTAAATGCAAATTTAGTCGCCTTCCATGCGCATACAATTTTCCCCCCGTACATTCTTGTGATTCTCATAATTGCTGAAAGTCAAAACTTTCAAATTGAGAGGTTCTCATTAAATGGTGCTGTGGTAAATTTTAGTCTGTGACATCATGGCTGACACAAGGTCAATATTTTTGATCTTTGACACAGTTCTGTTAAAACAAAATGCATTCATGTTTCGATAGAATTTCTTACACATACTGCTTGCTTCCAGTAATATCCACAATGAAAATATCACTGCATAGTATAGCTCCCTCAACATCAGGATCTTAAAAGTTTTGTCCTCACTTGCTTTTCAAAGAACGAATATGTGATGTATTAGTGTAGTGACACCTTGTGTACGTATGTGATGTATTAGTGTCATGACACCTCATTCGGGGTCTCGAGTGTAACGTGCAGTGCTGACGCCATGTTGTAAATAAAGTTTCGAGATAATTCCGGACAAACCTGTTGTCAGCGTCCTTAATTCTAAGGTTAGACACAACAGTATTATGGCGACGAGGATGGGATGGTTATTAGACCAACAAAATGCCGAACTGTGTGTACTGGAGTGATAAATATGCAAAATGGAATCACTCTTGAGCCCTGCACGTGAGACGCCAGCAAGCCTAACGATCGTTGGTAATAACATTACGGTATAACGATGGCAGCCTAGCCTTATACAATAACATTAGGATTATTGTGACTGTTCGTGAATAACGTTGCCGTTAGAAAGATAAGATAGAAAGCCTCTATTCTTATCAGCAAGAAAGCCGAACAGCATGTTTATGCTGTATAGCCAGTGTAAAGAAAAAAGTGAACTATTAAGCTCGTCATTGTGTAGCCAGTGAGGAACTAGCCTAGCCTGAACTTAAGCACGTCTTTTGCTGTGTAGCCAGCATATAAAGTGAAAAGTAGTCATACTGTAGACCAGCATATAGTGACTATAAACGTCAGGAGGATTACCCATGACTACATAGGCCAGTACTGTAACTAAACGGAAGCCGCAGTATTACCAAATAGTAGGCTATGCAACCTGATGTGAGAGATAGCAGCCGTGATGAACTTGGTTACTTGATCTGCCAAAGTGAAGCCTACAGTGATTTGAAGTGACTGTGATGGAGCTCATAAGTCATATGAATCAAATGTCAACATTGCAAGCAGCCATTACATTATAGTGACAGTGTTGGCAGGAAGTAGCCGCATTACCCTACATTATGTTTGCCTTTTCCTATGCCCAAAATTGAACTCACAACGCCTAATTGCCAGAAAGGTAAACAGATAGGCATTGAGCCTCAAGTGCAAGTCAGCCCAGCCGAGGGTAAGCCAAAGAGTGATTGTTCATCAAATGCCGGATGTCAGGTTAAGACGCAGCCAGATCTAAGGGCCAGAGAAGTACGGTGGGTCAGCCTCAACACCAACGCAGTAGGATGACAGCATCAGATTCAGAATGTATTAGTGGTATTGTATATGAAATGAACAGACAGTAAAGTTTGCTCAGAGGACTTGAGTATTAGGTTTGGTATGTTGAAAGTATCGATGACAATGCATTCAAACTGAGATGGTTCATAAGTGAAAAAGACGGTACAGTAGCCCAGTTTCAGTGCAAAGGAACTGATATTGTAACTTGAACTGAAGTTGTTTGGACAGATATCATACATCAAATGTTGATCTTATCATTGTGTGGTAGTTTGAAACTTTCATGGAATTGTTTTAAGTGTAAGTGAAAAAGCATTTTGTAGTCATAGCAGGTACGGCATGTGACAAACCTTTTGTATTACATAGCCATCAGCTACCAGTAGCAGGGTGTTGTAAGTGACAAATTGGATCAAGTGATGAGAGTTAGGTACAGTAAAGGCCGTATTCTAAAATTTAGATCCTAGAGCTTGGACCTAGCCAGCCTAGGCCAAGAGCACAGCATGTCTAGCTGATTCTGCAAGCATTACTTTAACTGACCTTGAGTTTTGAGTGTGTTTTGGAAAGTGGTTAACTGTATATCAGCTAAAGTAAAGGATAAGACTGGTGTTGATCGTAATTAGATTAAGGTGATGGGCAGTCTATGCTACAGTATTAAGGCACTTCTCATGAAATTCATTACGGTTGGAAGACTGTATTTATAGTAATTAGGAAGGTAATTACAGAACTAAGGCACAGGGAAAGCTTGATGGAAAGTTCAATTAGTAGCAATTAACTGAGGCCAAAATGCCAACGGTGGGAACAGTTCCACAGTTTGAGAAGTTTACAAACTTTGAAGAATGGACCGAGGTCCTAGAGGCCTGGTTTGAGTCAAATGGCATTGAAGATAATGGAAAAAAGCGATCAGTTTTTCTAACCAGTATAGGTAGTAAGGCATACCACACATTGCGTGCATTAGTGCAGCCTGCAAAGCCAAGTGATAAAACATATGCAGAATGTGTGAAAGCACTAAAAACACATTTTTTGCCAAAACCGACAGAAATTGTGCAGCGCTATCGATTCTATAGTTGTTCTCAGCAGCCAGGTGAATCCATTGCTCAATTTGTAGCCAAATTGCGGCAGTTGAGTGAGGGTTGCAATTTTAGAGAATTAGATAACATGCTAAGAGATCGGCTAGTCGTTGGTGTAAAAGATGCCTCAATTCAGAAGAAACTACTGAGTGAGACAGCCCTAACGTTTGCCAAAGCGTTTTCCATGGCTACTGCCATGGAGATGGCTCAGAAGGACGTCGAATCAATAAAACAAATTGGAACACCAAGTACAGTGGCTGAAAATACCGTCCATAAGGTAGGTTACAGAAAACCTCAATCCAAGCAGCCAGAGAATCAACAAAGCCGTGCATCCGCAGCAGCCAGCAGCAAAACTTCCGACAAACAATGCTGGAGATGTGGAGGGAAACACTCACCACGTGATTGTCCCTTCATCAGTGAAAAGTGTTACAAGTGTCAGAAAAAAGGACATACAAAATCACAATGTGAAGCAGTCAAAGCATACCAGCAGACACAGGCCAAAAGAAGCGGCAAAGCTCACCATCTAGATGAAAAGGAAGAATCGGAACCAGAAGAGGAAGTAAACCACTTTGAGGGATTAAATCACTTTGAAGGAAGTCAGAGTATTAACCACATAACTGATAAACCCTATTATGCTTTGTTACAGGTGGAAAACAAAGATTTACATTTTGAGGTGGACTCCGGTAGCCCATGGTCGATGATGTCCAGAGATACATTTCGCCACATTGGAGATACGGACAGCCTCAGCAAGTCACCTGTGAATCTGCGAACATACACAGGTAGTATGGTCCCTATTTTAGGTAAAGCTAAGGTGAGGGTAAGGTACAAAAACTTAACAAAACAATTGCCCTTGCTTGTGGTTAAGGAAGGTGTAACTCTGATGGGCCGAGACTGGATGCGTGAGTTGGGCATAAAACTTAACTTACGGAGTGAAGTTACCAGGGAGCCAGCAACGGTACAAATCCATAGTACTCAGACAGCACCTTCAAGTTGTCAAAGTCAACTAGAAGCCATAGTAGCCAAACACAAAGGTGTGTTTGATACCAGTCAACCAGGGAAGCTGAAAGGATTCCAGGCAAAAGTTCATGCAGCCAAGGAGGAACCGTTATTCTATAAGGCAGCCCCTGTAACGTATGCAAGTAGGCACAAAATAGAGGCCGAGCTAGAGGCCTTGCAGGAAAAGGGAATAATTGAGCCAGTAGCCTTCTCTGATTACGCCTGTCCAATAGTGACCATCGATAAACCAAATGGGAAGATACGGTTGTGTGGAAATTACAAGCTAACTGCAAACAAAGTATTGAGATGTGAGCAGTATCCTATCCCTACGTTAGAGGATTTGGTGCAAGACCTACAAGGAGGTCAGCATTTCTCCAAGTTGGATTTGTCCCATGCCTATCATCAAATAGAGCTGGAAGAAAAGGCCAGAAAATATACCACCATTAACACACACCGTGGTCTTTTCCAATATACTCGCCTTCCCTTCGGGATTGCATCAGCGCCCGCCATATTTCAGAGAACGCTGGAATCATTACTAGCCAATATCCCAATGTGCCGCCCGTACCTAGATGACATCATCATCAGTGGAAGAAACACCCAAGAGCACCTAGAAAACTTGAGCAAGGTATTTCAAAGGCTTGAAGAAAGTGGGTTAAAACTACAAAAGAGCAAATGTGAATTGTTCAGAGAGTCAGTAGTTTATCTCGGACACACACTGGATTCACAGGGACTCCGACCCCTACCCCAAAAGATTAGGGAAATTCAAGAAGCGCCGAGACCACAAAATCAGACAGAACTTCAAGCATATCTAGGGCTTTTAGGTTATTACCGAAAGTTTGTTCCAAAATTAGCAGACGAAATTGTGCCCCTGACGCAGCTGCTCCAGAAAGAGTATAGCTCAGGCCAGAAAAAGGCAAAAAACAGAGGAAAATTCAAGTCTACCAACCCAGGTGCAAAAGATTCGAAATTTGTTTGGGGACCAGCCCAAGAACGAGCATTTGCCAGGTCCAAGGAATTACTTCAGAGTAATAGCCTGCTAGTGCATTTTGACCCCTGTAAACCCATACTCTTACAGACTGATGCAAGTCCATATGGATTGGGAGCAGTTATCAGCCACAAAATGGATGATGGGAGTGAACGTCCCATAGCCTTTGCATCAAGAAAGTTATCTACTACCGAACAAAAGTATGCCCAATTCGAGAAGGAGGGTCTATCCATAGTCTTTGGACTCAAGAAGTTCCATAAATTTCTTCACGGAAGACATTTTACGATAGTGACAGATCACAAGCCACTTGTATCACTATTTGGAAGCCAGAAACCAGCCAATGCAATGGCATCAGCCCGAGTGACCAGATGGCATATGATCTTGTCCGCTTATGATTTTGAGATTGAGCATAAGGCAGGTTCCAATCATGGTAACGCAGATGCGTTATCTCGTCTTCCTTTAGATGATGAGGAGAAAGTGGACTGGTTGTTTGATATGTTGCTTCCAACGCCAGATGGAGAACAGGTCAACTTATTAAATGATGTAGATCAGCGTCCCATAGAAGCAACAGAAATCAAAGCATCAACTAAGAAGGACCCTATTTTAGCACGAGTAAGAGAGTATATTTTAGGGGGATGGCCAGACAAGCGAAACCTAGGGGAGGAGTATGCACCATTCTCACAAAAAAGACAAGAATTAAGTGTTGAAGATGATATTGTACTCTGGGGACACAGAGTAGTGATACCAAAGGACAGTGCTCTCCAAAGTATTCTCCTTGAAGAACTGCATGCCACCCACCCGGGCATAGTAAAGATGAAAGCTTTAGCGAGATCATTTTTTTGGTGGCCAGCCATTGACAGAGATTTGGAGCAGAAGTGCAGAGAATGTGAGATCTGCCAAGAACATCAAAAGCAGCCTCAGCTGACACCTATTCATCCCTGGGAATTTCCAGAAAACCCATGGACACGTTTACACATAGATTATGCCAGTATGTCCAACCAAGATGTGTTGATAGTGGTAGATGCCCACAGCAAGTGGATTGAAGCCGTAAGAGTTCAGAATGCTACAGCAGCAGCAACTATCACAGCAATGCGTAGAATGTTTGCAACACATGGAATACCCGAAACCATTGTCAGTGACAACGGGACACAATTTGTAAGTGAGGAATTCACACAGTTTCTGACAAGCAATAACATCGAACATGTACAGACAGCACCGAAACACCCAGCCAGCAACGGCTTAGCAGAAAGAGCTGTCCAAACCATAAAAAATGGAGTAAAAAAGATCACTGAGGGAAGTCTAGAACTCAAACTACAGAAGGTTCTGATGAGATACAGAATAACACCGCAAGCAACCACCGGTAAATGCCCAAGCGAGTTACTATATAGACGTCGCATCAGGAGCCGTCTAGACCAAGTGCGTCCAAATATAGCCAGAAAAGTCAAGATACAACAGAGTGGTATGACGGACCGGAAAAACACCAGGGCTAAAAGTCGAAACTTTTATGTACAAGACCCTGTTTTGGCTAAGAACTTTGCACCAGGACCAACGTGGTTGAAGGGAGTAGTCACAGAAATCTTGAACCCTAGTATGTGTGAAGTGGACCTTGAGGACGGTCGGAAGATCCGAAGGCACAACGACCAATTGCGTCTGCGCACCATAGCTGCTAGTGATCTCGATGCATGTAATGATAGTACAAATGTGGCAAACAGAGAAGCAATTAGTGCGCCCATACCGATACCTCAGTCAGTTTGCACCCCTACTGTTACAATAGCAGACACAGCAACAGATTCTGCGAGCTCTGAACAGGCTAGTAGCAAAGATTCAGTAGGCGAGGTACCCATGCAAACACCCGATCAGGTAGAGTCTAACAAGCAGAACTTAACCGATCAAGGCAGTACCAGGGTTTCTACTAGGAAGAAATACCCTTCAGTTTTATTGAAGGATTATGTAGTGTACAAGTGAAGGGTTAGATATCTTGTAAAATTCTCATTGTAAATATGTTATCCAAGTAAGAAGAAGAAAACCAAAGTTACAAGTAGTTCGTTAGTTGAAACCTGAGAAAAGGTGAAGAGTTGTTATGTATTCAAAGTTAGACTTAAGGTTAAAAGTGGAGAGTAAGGCCGGAAGTACTCATGGGTTAGTCGTGTGAACAAGTTAAAAGAAACAAAGTTGTTAAGCATGGAGTAGTTACCTGGCGGGATGACCATCAAACTTAGTTAAAGGTCGAAAGAAACTGCAATTTATTGATCACATTAATTCCTTGCATGTTAAGTTTTGGGAAGCCATGTTTTCACTAAAGGGGGAGGAATTGTGATGTATTAGTGTAGTGACACCTTGTGTACGTATGTGATGTATTAGTGTCATGACACCTCATTCGGGGTCTCGAGTGTAACGTGAAGTGCTGACGCCATGTTGTAAATAAAGTTTCGAGATAATTCCGGACAAACCTGTTGTCAGCGTCCTTAATTCTAAGGTTAGACACAACAGAATACCGTACTTACTCTAATAAATGCCCCAGGGGGTGTGAAATTTTCCTGAAGGGGGGGGGGTTTATTGGAGTCAAATTTACCGGCAAGGAATTGTCCTTAATATCAGCATTACAGCAGCTTATGCAGATGCTGTGTTAAAGATTGCGAGCCAGAGAATATCAGTTCACAGGGGACCTCTTATCCGCCAGCAGTTTAGCTATATATCCATTCTTCCTTATTGGTAACAATGATTCCCCCCCCCCCTTTCCCTACATGCCATGTGATGAAAAAAAACAAGGGAAGCATTTATTAGAGACAGTGCATTTATTAGAATAAATATGGTACCTTCACAATGTTCAGGACCAAGTGCAGTACCTCTTTATGGTTATTTCAGAATCCGTACTTACCTGAGTAGTCTGTCTTATAACAATGTTTGTCAGTGGTCCACCAGCAATCAGGACGTCGCCATGGTTCTGTCAAATTTACCCACAGATAGTCCCACAAATCAACAGATAATCGGACCTAAAGATACAAGTGTTATACAAGCTTATTATCACCAAAAAGCATGGACTCTTCAAATTTCAGCAAATCTCCACTTATGGATGCTTCAAAATGAGAGCATTTTCAAGCTTATCTTGAAATAAGTATGCATCTACATTTCATAAAACGATATCTTTATGACATTATGACAAGATAATACAGACATAACACTGATATAAAACAGATGTTAGTTATACCCCATATGACATATTGCTGTATAGTCTGGTCAGGTGCCAGTCATCAGTACTTGAATATGTTAATAGTTCTACAAAAAAGAGTCATCAGACATACTATTCTCTCAGGTTTTAATTATAATCATACCAATCTTATTTTATTCAAGTCTCTTAATATTCTCTGACCTCATAAACCTGACTATGGCTAAGTTTGTTTATCACTCTCAACACAATCAACTGCCACCTTCTTTGAACAAACTTTTCATTACTAATTCTGTAATACATGACCTCCACACCAAACAATCTGATGACTTGCACATCCCTAGCTGTTGCACAAGCTTTTTAATGAAGGGATTACCGTGCAGCTATACCTTGTGGAATACCCCTCCAGATATTTTAAAACAGAGACCATCTATTTTCAGCTTTAAGAGGAACTTACACAAATATTTCTTCGGAATGTATTAATTGCCTTTTTTTAACTATGGATCCTTTAGGATTATAGTTTGTTCCTTTGTAGGGTTTTGAAGCATGGCTTAGGTGTTAAGAGGTAGGTGGTCCTTATGCAATTGCTTTGCAGTGCCTTTAGTACTTAAAGTCACCTTGTTTTGTGCCATCTTCCATATATACTTCACTCTACTTTTTTTTAGTACTGTAATCTATTTTTTCAAGGGAGTGTTCTGCCTATGACTTTAACCCCAACAGGGGTTGGTAGTTTACTTCCTTCCACCACTAAGACAAATTGCCTCTGTAACTGTGTCACTGTAACTTTGTCATAGTGTACGTTGTAGTGGAGAAACATGAAATGAAATGAACAGTATCCAAAAAATGCTTTAAGGTCACTATGCGATCTACTCATGCCTAGCATCTAAAGTGATGTAAGCCATCGAGCAGGAATTGAACTGAATGGGAATTGCAAGACACTAAACTGAATTGAACTGAACGAAGATACGAGACTATTCCTGAATAAAATGCATTCAGAAGCCAAATCAGGTTTTACATTGAAGATTTGTCTACTTCACTGTACATGAAAGGTTTCTTTACCATGTAATGGATATCTTGTTTAAATTACTACAATACTTTTTAATATATCACTACTGCTGTAAGATAGAATGACATCACATTACGTTACCATCAAATTAATTATGATCCATATTCAAAACTCATTTGTGTACAGCCTTTTGGCCAAACATTGACCACACTAGCTTTTTGTGTAACTAGCTTGACAAAGCAATAAATGTAATCTCAGTTCTGTCGACCTATTCTTATTCCTTAAACTTAATTTTTAGCTATGTCACAACAAATTAAAGGAATTAATTTTCATATGTGAAAGAAGAACTAAATTTACACAATTTGGTGAAACTTCCATTCAAATCAGATATGTAGTACTGGAGATAAGGAGTTACTACATTTGTGATCCAAAGTGAGCTTGAAGCAAGCAGGGGTTATACCACTTCCTCATATTGATGAGAAATGTTTTTTTTTTCCTTTGTTTTTCAGTCTGCTGTGCTGTCCTTGAAATGAATAAGGGCAGGACCTCCCCATGGGCAATGTGAAGTCTGTAAAATTTCCATGCCTCTCATGCAAGCACATTCCGATAACATGGGGCTGTGGACGAGAAAACTGGTTGTGAAGTTTAAAGAAAAACAAAGACTGCTCATTAATGTGAGGCTGTGATGTCATATGTGTTTGCCTCAAGTTCAATTTGTGTTGAAAATGTGACAACGTTAACTCTTAATATCTTGAAAAAGACACCGTCAGATATCAATGCAAATTTCACCAAAATGCTTACAATAAGGCATGTTTCACAGTAATGCCCCATTTACTCCCACAAGGCACGAAAATTTAGAAATGTGCTTTGTCAGAACTTTCTTGCTGGTGATAATCTTTAATGTGTCCAGTACAAAAATCTACATCCTTCAAGATAATTTGTTATTTTTTTAGGAACAATGTTTCTATTGTAACTTTTGGACAAACAACGTGTTGCTAATGTAACTTGTGGAAGGTCAAAATTTAAAATTATCATCCCATGAATGTTTGAAATTTCCAAATTATTATTCATGACAGTTCCTAAATTTGCAATAATCCATTCACACTTTGCAAAGGGACTACATAAAAAGTGTGAAAATAAAAAGCAACCTATTTTCAGATTAGTATAATGTGAAACTTATACGTGCTGGTAATGTAACTCTTGGACAGACAAAAAATCAGAAATATAGATCTGGATGAATAAAGTTATTTTGCTGCATTGCATGCACTAATACAAGTTTGAAAAGGCATAATATCAGCAGGACTACACTCATGCTGTACATTACTTTACCTTCATTTTTCCCCGTTGCTGCTTTTACTACATCAAAGTACCAAAATATTGCTCCTTACAGTGTTGCAGTGATATAATGTAGAGTTACATTAGCAACATTATGTCTACCTTTATTACTCTATTCACTTAAAGGAACAACATTTCCAAACTTTCATTTCCATATCAGATTAGTATCATTGGTAAAACATAATAGCATGATAAAAATGATAAAAAATATATTATGTATGCCTCAATATTGGTGATAATTCAATTTGGATGGACAATACAGCACTGCTGTCACTAATATAACTTGTCCGTCCTAAATTGAAAGTCTTATATAAAATATTTGGACATGAATGGCAATTAGTTTTTTGTTGATTTGGCAATGTATATGACCTAAGCATTATTCCCAAAGCAATAAAAAAGCAATAAAAAAGTTACAAAATATTTCATAAGCAGCTACTGCAAAATTGTTTGCAGCTAATGTAACCTTTTGCTAACATTACTAGGGGACTTACATCACTAAATGTTCAATTTTATAGGCAAGGCTAAGAGTGAAGCTGTTTAATCTCTGCCAAGTTACTATAAAACTGCAGGTAAGATGTGCAATGATATAAAGATATTCAAATTCCTCTGTGGGGATTAATAAAGTTGATCTTACCTTACCTTACCTTACCTTGATCTAGCTTATTTTAAAGATCGACTTTACAGCATTTGAGATCTGTAGGTTGGTACTGAATATTTCACTCCTAGTTCATAACCAAACATGAGTAATCATTATACATCACCACATCTAGGAATTATTCCAACTTGTAATTTTTCTATTTAGTGGATGGACACTAATGCCAAAAATGAGCACTCAAATTCAGATTGCCAGTACAGACAATAAAATTATTAGACTAATGAATGGTATTAATTGTATTCATTACATGTCCAAATTAATAAATATGATGTATAAGCTCAACAAATTATTTCTATTCCTTGGTTATATCATTCATATAAGTTGTTGGGAGCTAATATTGTCCGTCCAGATTCGTCACATTTTGGTTGTGTTTACCCCCATATTTTCATCATCTTGAATGGAAATAAATGGTTTTTCTATCATGAAGCATGGTGTTGATCAGCATAATATGTTTGCCAATGTAACTCTTTCCTTCAAACACATTTTATTTGATACTTACTTTCTACTCTATGTTTGGACCTCATTATTGTGAAACATGCCATTAGCACCCCTCTGACATATCAAAACTTGATGTGAGCTTAGACCCTTCTTCAAATTAAACAATGAGATGTCCGATTTAAGATAATTCTCCTCCTTGCTTCACTTCCTACTAACCTTCTCCTCTGCTGATAAGAATGTGACAGACAGTGGTTCAAGCTTTGTCTCATTCAGCTCAAAAGCATGACTTGATAATGTCACATTCAGAGAATCCTCACTGAAAGCACTGGAGGGAACATCAACCTGAAAAAATGGAAATGATGAAACAAACATTCCATGGTACTTTATGGAAACAAAAAAACCTTGTCAAAAGTCTGAAACAATATTGATCAGTTCAATATGTTATCTTTATGCCATACTTCAAATCTAACTTAGTATTTAAAGCAATGTTTCTTTTGAAGGGAAATATTGCACTTTATACATTCGTCATTATGGTAGAGACAAAAAAAAACTTATTTCATTATTAAACTATCTCAAGTCACTAATAAACTCTGGCAAAGTGTCTTACCCCCAAAATACCATGCACTGCAAGATTCAGGTTGCATCATTTGAAAATTTGAAAGTTTTGTGAAGAACTTATTCATTAACGACAAAGAAGTGAACTTCTTTCTTAAAAATGATGTTACCCAGTAAAAGTTGAATCACCTATTGTTCTATACCTAAATTTACAGGTACATCTTAAATTTTTGGTAACATAAAAACAATAATTCCCTTTACTATTCTCCTTCTTAGTATGAAATTCAAGTCACAACCATTATTTAAACTAAGTTGTCTGGAGATTACTAAACTGATATTTCATTTTCAACATTGACTCTGACAGGTGGTAGAGAAAACAAGTTCAAATAATTTACACACTCAGCTTTAGGCAACCAGGGGAACTTTTTAAGTATGCTCTTCTTTCTTACTGTAAGTACTTCCTTTAAAAGAACATAAATGTATTTCATTACTAAGTTCATGCAAAATATGTCTATAGATTCCATGTACAGTAATAGCAGACATGTGACTGGCAAATCCTAAAAAAAAGAGGAAATAATTTGGAAGACAAACAATGGAGCGCGCAAAGCCCTGAACCCTCTCAGTCAGGGACCCAGGGGTCCACTCAAGGGCCCCTGGTGGCATTGATGTCATTATAATACAGACTTCTAATTGGATAGAACTTCGAGGGCTGTTTGTACAAGTTTAATAGCTGAGATTTATAAAGACATTTATGACAGAAACTGTTCAGTTCTTTGACGTGAAAAAGAGGAATGAACAAAAATAAGAGGAAAAGTAGAAACAAAAAAAGAGGAATTTCTCTAAAAAGAGGAAGTAGCACATGCCTGTAATAGTCAGGGTAACACTGATACGAGGAAACTTGTTTACATTTGGTCTTTCCACTTATTCCTCGATTTCAGGGAGTACTTTGTACTGATTTTGACTTGCAGTGAAGGTAGAGTTTTGAGTTTAAATATACAACTTTATAAGGAGCACTATCACTATTGGTCACTTGAAGCATTCAAACAATAGCACTGACATCATACAAGGTTCGAGTAGACATGAACAGTGATGTCAAGTTTCGCTGCAACAAACTAATCCGAAACATTTTCAATGTTTATCCACGCTGATGTAGTCATGAGGCTTTGAGAAAGGTATGGAGCAAATGCTATCTTCCTTTCATGTTCCTGACTTCTCAGTAAGAATTGGATTCAATGAAAAAGATATGTTGTTTTGGTACGAGTGAAGCTAATTGTACCCAGCCATATTTTCCACTGGCTTCCAATTTGCAACCATATGGACATTCATATAAGATGAGCACTCTAATCCCTGACTGGCCCTCCGAGTTTTTTTGATTGGGAAGTGATTTTCTTCATGGTTTGCTCCCTGACATCAAGGGATAAGTGAAAATACAAAATGTCAACGTGTTCCTTCGAGTCAGGGTTACCCTGACTAGTACAGTACATGCATTTGCTGTATTAAGCATCCTTCTGCTCCTACTGTACCTCAAAGGAAACAGTGATAGCAGTGTGTTCTGGTTCTACTCTGTGAGATAACAACCACTGGTACTGCAGCTCATCTGTTTGCTGTACATATGGAAAGTTTCCCCCGGTGATGGAGTAAGTCAACTGTAATTAAAGAAGCATACAACTTAAAAGATAACATAAAACACAAGAGACAGAGACAAACCACATTTCTACTTAAGGAAAGTCCAGTGATCATACCACTTATGCATTTCTATAGTGCACACTTCTACAGAAACTGTATGCAATGGTGCTTTACAAAATAACTGCTCCCTGAAAAAATAGTGGGTATATTAACTGGGACTCTCTATCCTGATGTACCACCCCTTTACCCAACCCCACCATACTTATCCTTCTATAGCCCGTATTGATAATGTGACTAAATTTCATTATTAAATTGTTACCCTATGCAACATTCACACCTCAGACTGGTTTACCTTTCACATATTTACACTAAGTAAAAAAAAAAACATAAAAGACTCATGGGAAATAAAATGAACCTTGGAAAATCTATCCCTTGCTTTAAAAGTAAAGTTGGAACTTTTGCTTACCCCTTTGGAAAAACCTTATGACTTTTTTGTATGAAAACAAGTTTTAAATTTAAAAAATTTACTCTGTGTACAGTAGTAGGCATCATAAATTTTACCAGCTTATTTGGCAAATGTAACTTCATTGAACACTGTGTCTTGATATAAAACAAAAGGGATTACACAAATACTGTTATTCTCATGCCTGAAATAGCGACTGTACAGTCTCCTGAATATTTCAGATTTGTAATGGGATGTATATAAATAGTATAATTACTGCATTAATTATAACAGAGTTCTCACACATACATGTATTGGAATATATTGTACTGCTCCTCTGTTTCACAACCACTAGGACAGTTTGCTCAAAGGCTCTCAAATCTCACCCTAGACAGTAGCAATTCTCCCTACTAAGCTTCCTTAAATAGCCCTGCTTCCAATTTAAACCAAACTGGCACCTGTCTAAAGCCGTGTTTACTGGGCGCACGGATTGCGGAACTGGTGAGACGGAAGGCGGAAGGCGGAATGCGGAAACGATCCGTGTGCCCAATAAACACCCCACGCGGATTGCTTAGTGAAGCAAACCAACCAGTCATATAACTAGCCAACATTCTACTGACTGAAAAATATGGCGCCTGTGTTGTCTACATTCGCCAAAGCACGCTGTGCTCGAATTCATGAAGATATAGTCATCGTGGTAGGAGCATATCACACGTTGTTGATCTTCTGTGAGTCCATATGACTGTCATCTTTTGGATCATAGATGAATGATCGCTCTTTTACTAGTTCAACAAACCGCTCAACGGTGCTATCGCTTAGTTCTTTTCCCTCTTGGCATCTTGACCAGATGATACGTGATCAGTGTCAGAATGGGGCCCTGAAAATGTGGCGAAATCCTACTGGAAGCTAAGCCAATCCACCTGCGGAACGCAGAAAGAATTTGACACGCAGAAATCGTTCCGTGTTCTGCGAGGGTTTCCGCGTTCCGCAGGGTCAATAAACAACTTCATTGAAATACACACAAAGAATTCTTTCTGCGATCCGCAGGTCTTTTCCGCATTCCGCGTTCTGCGATCCGCGCCCCCAGTAAACACGGCTTGATAGACAGAGCCACAATAGCCTTAACTGAGTTTCAATTGCTTGATGCAATATTGTCACATAAGTGTGTGTGAGCTCAACTGGGAACACAACTGACTGTTCAAGTCATTCTTGACCAACCAGAGTGGAGCTATAGCCTATTGTTTGAATGAATGTCAATTAAAGTGCAGTTTTCAACTCTATTTAGATCTCTAGGGCTATTCTTAACTATGTTTGTGCAGGGAGCAACTCCCTGGTTGGAGGGGATACCATATCCCCTTTAACTATGTGAAGTAACCATCTGCTTGTTGAAAAAATTCCCAGCTTCTTCCACAACTGTTCTTTATGTAAATCAGGGTATTCAACTTTGAAAAGAAAAAATTGTCCCCTCTTCATGGATATGAGTTTGACAAAACATTTAGAAGTGCTCCACAGTAGGCATTTTTCATGAAAAGGATAAAATTTGAGTGAAATTCAAGGGAGGTTTGTGACAAAATAGCAACTTTACCAAGTAACTCTGCATGAAAACTTCCATAGCTCTTTCATTACCTTGGTCAGAACTTTATGGGAAAAATTGATCAAGCATGATAACCTTGTAAAGTTTTGTTTGGTATAGATTACATTATGATTTATAATTGAGCAGAACAGAAGGCATTTTTTCGATAAAGAGAGTATATTGATCCCACACTTTTTATTTTCTTTGTTTTATGCTTACATCACACTGCTTTCATTCCTGCATTTTAAAAAATCGTGCCACAGGAAATACGAGTGAGGAATTTTTTATCACACTTTTACCTCGTTTTCATAAGTTTTGATTCTTAAACTAAATATTAATCCAGAAGGGGAATAAAATGAACAAAATACTGAAATAAGAACAAATCTGATTATATTTTAAGGCCAGATTTGAATGCAGCAGTCTGTTTTCGTTATGCCCCAAGCATTTGAAAATTGAAACATTCCAGTATTATTTTAGAGAGTAGTTGTATAAAATGTGTGCAGTGTGAGCATAGAACCAACAGATAAATTCCTATACAGTAAGCTAATAAAATTAAAGCTGTGTGTACTAAAGTAGGGCTTACTAAAATATGTTCAGAAACCCATGTTTTATTCCATAGTCTGCTTAGTACATTCACAGATACGTAGTCACTGATTTAACATCTGCTAAAAATTGGACAGTCCACTCCAATCTGGGTCACTTCACAAGTGCACAGAACTCTTTATTTAAAGACAATAAATCATCACTGGCAGCACAAGGTCTTCGCCCATTTGAAGAGAGAGGGACATTTTGCCTCATTATATTCTGACATGATTCTTTTTTTCCTAAACTTGTCCACATCTATAGATACTAAGGTTGGGCGATATATCGAAAATTATCGTTATCATGATAATTTGTTTTGCAAGACTGTAGACAATACCATGTAATAAAATTTGAATTTGACGATAATTTCTTGTGGAAAAAATGTGAAATGATTTGCCTTGTGTTGTTTTCTTTCTTCGTTTTGTTTCCAAAATAATTTTTTTATTGAAGGCATTCGTTTATTACATATAACAGATGTAAAATCAATTTTATTGTAATTTATTGTAATCATCGAATTATCGCGATTTCTTGTTTTATTATGGCAACAATAAAAAGCCAATATCGCCTGACCGTGCTAGATACGCTCACAAGTATAACATACTGTATGCTATGCAATTCCTGTATGCATGCGTGTGCATAGAATTTTACAATTGTCCACCATTAATAGTTACAATGTAAATTAATGCACTGTAAATGCATTGTAGCAGATTGATCAAACATAGTTTAACCATTTTCACTCTTCCAGACCATGAGGCAGTTCTCATTATCAATCACAAAAATTCAAGGACCATAAAGGCCAAAAAAAAAAAAAAAACAGAATATTTCCCAATTTCTGTACAAGGGTACAAAGGCACCCTGCTGGGATACAGACAATATGCTACCAAAATCGTAATTCTCACACTCTATTATGTATTTTTATGTTAGCTCCAATGATTTCCCTTCAATCTTCTGAATTAATACCTGAACAGGAAGCCATAAACATTCATTGTCACAGGTGCACTAACATGCCACACATACAGTAACAGCTTTAAATTTCAAAAAAATTACCATAATAGATTGATCTGCCAGTCTGTAGGCCTTCAATATCTCTACAGAAATTATTCATTGCATTTCAGTACTTCAAATTTACACATAAAGCAAGGAGTTACTCGTTAATTTCACAATTTAGTGAGAAAAATGATCACATGATTCTTCAAGAGCCATTCATGAAATTAGGGTATATAACTACACTAATGCAAATTGGTGATGACTGCATTTTTACTCTTTAAAATGGGCTAGATAAGCCTAAAAAAAATGGTATGGTGCGAAGCCAATGTTCCAGTGGCGTGTCCTATCATATGATACTATTCATACTCATACGTTAAAAGACTTAACAGCAGGGATGGAGCCACTTGAGGCAGAAAAAGAGACCATTGCCCCTAGTTGAGGAAATTTAACTTAATTTGCTCTCAAGGAAGGCAGATTCCGTCAATTACAGAGACCCAAATTTTCAAATTTATAATTCAATAAAACCCGAATTTTCAGGTTTTCTTTCTTACCGATAAAGACCCACAATTTTTAAATTTTCTCCAATAAAAGGACCCAATTTCGAGTTAATCAGACTTCCGACAAGCCGTCCTAAAATCAAATAATCTAGAGGACTAGTCGAAGTAATGCTATCGCAACAGCAGTTTTGGAGAAGGCTTTCAGAGATTTTTGTCTTTCGGTTGCGTTGTCTAAGCCTTTTCAAAAGCTACCAATCTGTAATTTTCAGGGAATGTGGAACTTGGTCACGAAACTTAAACCTCTAAAACTTTGTGGTAATCGACGGTTGTTTGGAGCCGCTAGAGCTTATTTTCCAATTCTGGGCCATAAAACCTTTCTGCTTTTTAGAGATTTTGATATTTGTGTCCGAAACCTTGCACAATCGTTCACGGGTCGTTTATATCTAGACGCTAGAGCTCTTTCAATATGACGATAAACGATGTACTTAGGGGGCAATTTTGAATCGAAACTTGACCGTTCAGGGTTGGAAGGATTTACACCTACAAGGAAAATTTAATTAAAGAATTGACTGATCTGTACGGAGCTCCTAAAGTGCCAGTCTGCATATCATGATGGTGAGACAATTTATCTTACCAAGCCGACAACCTTTGCTTCAGTAAGTCGAAATGGTGAGATAATTTATCTTACCATGTCGACATCCTCTGCTCAGGAAGTCGACATGGCAAGGTAATTTATCTTACCATGTCGACTTCCTAAGCAAAGGATGTCGACCCTGGTGATATAATTTATACTGACCATAGGGTCGATCATCCTAATTTAGGATGTCGACATGGTCAGAATATTTAGAACAAGTTTATGGAACGCCAATTGTGGTGATACGGGTGATTACGAGTCCTCCGATTACGAGGCCTACAAGCACGAGCAAAAAGTTGTGGGGTAGACCAGTTGGCCTACAGCGCAAACTTTTTCAAAAATAGGCATAACGTTCCGCCGTCACAGGCAAACCAACATGTTACGATTAGATGCTGGGTCTAAGGCGCCGTAACAGCGAACATCGATCTCTTTGTGGGTGTGGTGGGTCCCAGGGCCCTGTAGGGTTGAGGGAAAACGCCCCGTGGAAGACGCAGAAGTGCGGGGATAGACTTCGAAAGCTGTGGAGGTTTTACAAAAAGATTGTGGCCATTAGAATGAAGCATTTAACCATCTTCGAATGGAAGTAATCAAATTGGATAGCGTAGCAGATATACCAATACCTTGCTGTATAGCATATGTAGGACTCTTGAGGTCCAGGGACAGAACAACACTCTACTGGGGGGGCTTCAGGAGTGCAGCTCATGCGGGGAGTCTCTGCGGTATTTATAATATATACGACAGATAAGAAATGAAGCATTTTGACGTCTCTTTAAAAAAAAAACAATGTCATCGCAGCGCACTTAAACAGGGCCCAAAAATAGAAATCGTAATTTGGACGCATTGTGTCAGCCTTGCTCGCGTCAACGAATCTAACATAGGCGAACAGGCATTTCGCCCCAAACTTTGCGTTGAAGAATCAGGTTAACGTCCTTACCTCATTCTCCTCTTACTGCATTACAATCCCCCACAAAAACACACGCACGTTTGAAGAAGTTTTTAACAGATGAACAATCAATAGGTAAAGCAAGGAGAAATTCTCCTTAAATTTCACAATTCTCTAACAAAAACATTGTCAAATGACCAAAATAGGCCATTCATGAACTAGAGTGACGGGGCATACTCACTCTGATTGGGGTGACCCAGGGGCGTCAATCCATATTCATATGTGGGGGGGGGGGGGAGGGAGGGGGACCCCGGGGGGGGGGGACATAACATGACTTAGCACAAAAAACCAATCCTAACTTTGGTTTGAGAAGAGGGGGCGTCTTCCTATAGAGCCCTCCCGCCCTTATATGATTAACTGAGACGTTGTCTACTATTCTAATAGAGAATTATACATTTCAAAGTTAACATGACCATACATAAGATGGATCCTGCGAGGTGAACATTACACGGAGTCCACGGAATTACTTCAAGATGTTATTTTCATCATGTCCCAAAATAGCTGAAACAACGCTTCGCAGCGTGGATCATTGTCGCAGATCATGGACCCGACCAGGCCCGTTGCTAGGGTGATATACAAAAACAATGAAATTGATCACGAATTTTCAGACCTTGCAAGGCGTGTAAAAAATCTAAATGATTGAGCTTTACTTCTATGGCCCCCACCAGGGCTTTACTCTCGCATACATAGCAGTATTGCACTGTATGTAGTGCAATGTTTATTGTGCAACCTAACAGAACATCGATTGAGCTCACTGTTGAATGTTAATAGGCTCAACAATATGTTGCCGAGAAAACGCGATAACATCGTTATTAGCAATTATTTTCTCCACCAGTCCACCTGCAAGTCTCCCTTTTTCTACAAATCCGATCTGTCACTATTCTCAAATCCGATCTGTCACTATTCTCAAATCCGATCTGTCACTATTCTCAATCCTCAGTAAAGCAGAGGCTCATATGATTGTATGAGGCAAAGTTATTAAGTGGGACAATAACAGATATGAAATGAAAAGATGGCTAAGATTTTTCTCGTAATTATTTTTGCGTAGTAAAACACCACTACTTTTCGTCTTCTCATTTTTCAAGCTGAAATCCACTCAGATATTACACAAGACCATTTGCGGAATTCTAAAACGGCCGCCATTCTGAAATTATAATTTTTTTTCTCGTCACACCCTCAGACCCCAGGCCACAGATCAGTATAGATGTTCCACCAAGGTTATAAGAGCCCCCAGCCAAAAAAATGCCTGTGTATGGCCTTTGCCCGCAAGTGGTATGGTAATAACGTACACCAGAGGTTTACTACCAGCGCCACACCGGACAAAGACGTTCCTCAGCTGCTGACTTTGTCCTTGCCGTCTAACTTTGTCTCTTGATTGTGTCTCAATAAACTAGCGATAATATCACCCAAATGACGTTTCTCATAACTTGTTTTTGAATAGCTTCATCACCGTGTTCGAACTTCCTAAATTAAGGGAATGTCGACGATGGCGAGATCAACTTCCTAAATTAGGATGTTGAAAAACCCCCATGGTGAAGATAAATTATCTCAACAATGTCGACTATCTCTACATTAGGATGTACTACATGGTAAGATAAATTATCTTACCATGTCGACTTCCTAAGCAAAGGATGTCGATATGGTGAGATAAATTATCTCACCATGTCGACTTCTTAGAGAAAGGATGACAACTTGGTCAGATATATTATATATATCTGAGATATATTATCTCACCATCGTCCTGGGTAGGACGTTAAACTGCATCCGGTTGTGTAGATAATGAGGTTACCCTTTAATGAGGTTACCCTTTGTGCCACAAACAAACAACTTACTGCCTCCGGGACATACCCTTGTCGAGGGCAAGGTGCGCCTGTATGTTTTTGGTCCGCAGCTTTGTGTTCAAGGTTTGGAGTCCCGGGGAGAGTGGGACGTTTTCCCCCGAACCCTCAGCGGGCTCGTTCGATCTCGTTTCCGGTACCTGGTTTTGTTTTTGATTTAAATAGTGTATATTAGTGTACATACTTACTGTAAATAGTAGAGCAAAGTTGACCTCCGCCCCGGAACCCCTCCCGTGGCACAGAGTTTGGAAGAAGCCCCGCCCCTGGGGGGGGGCGGGGGGGGGGAAAAAAAAAAACGGAACCGCCCTCGTGGCCCCTTGGGGGCCAGTTTTGTGATGATTGTTTGGTCCTGGTGTTTTGGTTGTTGCTGGGGGTCATTGCTGGGAGGGGTGGTGGTGGTTTGGTCTGGTGTTGGCTTTCGTTGTTTGTGGGTCGCTGCTTGGGGGCGGTGATTGGTGTCTTTGGTTTCGTTTGAAGGGTGTTGTTGGGGTTTCTGGTTTTTGGTTGTTGGCCATCATATTGTGCACAAACAGGCCAGTAACGTGAGCTGGTGTCCCTCGCTGGGTCGAGGGATTTTGGTCTTTTAGGTGTCCTGGCGGTTGTTTGTGGGGGAGTTTGTTGGTGTTTTGGTATTTTTGGTTGTTGGCGGTATGTAGTAATATTGGTTTAGGGTGGCCTGAGGGAGGTTGGTTTGTGGGGTTTTGGGGTTGTCGGTGTGTGTGTGTGGTTCTATTGCTGTAATGAACATAATTTTCTGTTTGATGTGGTGGTGTGTGGATAGTTTTGCCTTTATGTTCCTGTCCGATCCGGTTTGATGTTTTGTTTTTTGTTTGTATGTGCCGTTTTGATGCACTTAAAAAGCACCCCCTCACCATCATGACATGCAGACTGGCACTTTAGGAGCTCCGTAGATCTTAGTTACTTTTAAATCTTGTCAGTAATCTTCTGTTATCTGAAGAGTATGTGAAATAAAATTACGTTTTTTTCTCTCGATTTTGCCTAGCTCATTGTAATATCCATCGTTCAAACTATCCTCATAGTACCATGTCTTCCAGCTCCATGCATGGACCTACTCGTAGTACTGTAGTTATTTACGTAAAGCAAAGCGGTGACCATGCAGTGTTGGCCAAACCTCTCTAAATGTAAGAGTGAATTTCACTTTTCGACGATTGCCTGCAGTGACCACTCCCTTACCTTTGTTTTTTTTTTTTGAAGCACAACAAGTTGTTCATATAGGCAGGGCAAAGGAGTTGAGGGAGCCCTGTCAATCAAGCTGGTATAAAAGCTTCACGGGTGTCATAGGTTCTTTTTTTCTTTCCGACACAGAAGGGGTTGTGATCATGATTAAGGGACTAAGAACCTAATGGTAAAAATAAAAGTGTCTGGTTTCACATAATTGATTTTAATCTTAAAACTTAACTACCCTAATCATTGCCAGTTTTGAGGTTGTGTGTTAGTATTTGTCCACCACAGAAATAATAGTTTAATAAACCATTTACAATTTCCATCAAGATGTTATGTTTTAAAAGTAAAACTCAACAGATGTGACAAAAAAATCACTAAATTCATGAACCAACTCAATACCCCCTTTTAAACGGCTGTATCAGTTTAAAATATTGATAGGAATTTCACCACATTTACGTGTAATTATTCTTTAAGGGTGTAATTTATGCAATCGAATTACGAAGAAAGACACAAATATAGTTTTTAATAAACTGAAAACATAACCCAAGGGTCAACCCTTCTCTTGTTAAGAAATCAGCTTGAAGAAGATGCTACAGAAGGGAAGGGGTTATTGACAAGCAGTGTTTTCGCATATAGGCCTTTGGTGGATTGTCTAGGCGAAAGTTTCCTCGGTGAGAATTGTCTCGTCTGAACTAGTATCCTTGGATGCCGAGATGTTAGAACTGTCCAATCACCTTCCAATGAGTTCACGTACATATTTCAGGTGCACTACCCAGAGGCGCTGATCCAGAGAGGGGCTTTCTGGTAGCCCCTTTTTGACAGCTGGTGTTTCTAGACGGTTCCAAAGCTCTTTTGCTGTATGTAAGCCCTATGCTTATTTAGATGGCCACATCCAGGGAGATTTTGAGCTCCCTAGACTTCCCCTGGGCCCCTTTTTGAGATTTCGTATAATTGACGCTCGTAGGTGCGAAATTAGCCCTCATGAGTTAGCTTTCTCGAAATCCTGGATCCACCGCTGAACTAGTCGAAGTTTCCACCATTGGTGGTCTAGTTCTTTCGCACCATCCCAAACGTATTTGTTCAGAGATGAGGGGGCGGGTTTTAAAACAACTCTAATACAAAACTGCGGACTGATTCGCGAACAATTGTCACGCTTTATACTCCATGCCTGACGACTGTTATTGGGACGATAATGCACAGAATCGTCCTGGGGAGAACTATTTTCCGAAAACTTTTAAGTCCAACCTCAGGCTTCCATCAAGAGGCGATCATGTCGCTAACTTATATTATGGCAATATTTGTGGCGTGATGCACATTATTTGAAGAATATTACACATTACCCAACAGGGCCGTAGCCTGCCGGGGGGCATGGGACAACCCCCCTGAGATTTCCAAACCGTAAATAAAAGTTGGCCTCTTTGAGAAAAAAATACTGAAATGCTGAAAATTTTAATGTCCTAATTATGATTTCTAGGCCTATAAGAACCTTGGAAATCGCATATAAGGGTTCCTTTTCTCCGAATTTCCACCGGAGGTCCCCAGACCCCGCCTTAGATGCGTTCTTATGTGGGTTTCTCTTCTCGACGAAAGAACCCTTTTCCTCCTACAAGATACACGGCTCTAATAAACCTGCATATAGCCTACGCAGGCTAAATATAGGCTATGATTACCTTTAATAATAAAGTTATTGAGCTTGTAAAGTAACTTTTAATTTAAATCAAACCTAAATTTGTTTCTAAAAGCATAACATCTTTAAAAAAAGTGTTTAGATACAACTTACCTGGTCTAAAATTGTCCTTTTCCCCAATCTGGGAAGCATTTTCACCACCATTTTTTTTCGCAAGGTCTACGCTACGGCTACGCCCAAACCGATGCAGACTCCCCTAGTGGCGTTCTAAGAGGAAGTAGCCCTCACCGGCTAGAAGTCTTGAAGGGGTGCTATGCTACAGCCGAAGAAACAGTAATTAAGAAAAATCTCAAATCATGTAATCATTTCAAAGCCTACCAAAGGTAACACCATTTTATCTAGGAAAGAGTATAACAAGAAAAGCTCTGAAAGAGTAGAGATGTCATTCCTCCCCTTAAACAACACCCCCTTCAATTACACCCTACTAAAATAGAAGAATAATAAGGAATAATAAAAATATAATCAGTTCAACGCTTTACGAAACTTTACCAAAGGCAGCACCATTTTGCATCCAACCACCTCAAGAAGAAAAAAATTTCTCAAAGAGTAGGGGTATCTTTCCCTACTCTTAGACAGCACCTGTTGTCTACGCACAGCCAAAAATAGGAAGAATATCCCTAAATAATGAAAATTTGTTAAGATATATAATCAGTTCAAAGCTATGTCAACGATATCACCTTTTGCATCTTCGCCAGGTCTTACATGTACCCCCTTCTTTCAGTACCGTCCCCCAGGATAGCATCCATTCACAGATGAAAAAGGAAGGGTCCACCAGGGTGTCAACTATCCATAGGCACGCCACTTGGTACTCTGCTTAGACAGTGTCATGAACTGCCCCCGAGGTATTTCGCTTAGGATACGCCCTGCGCAGGGCCGTAGCCTGCGTTGGCAAGGGGGAAGTTCCCCCTGAGATTTCCAAACCCTAAATGGAAAATAGCCTACTTGAAAAAACGGTGAAAATGATAAAAAAATTCCATTGTCCCGATTATGTTTTAAAGCCTTTAGAACCTGGGAAATCGCATAGAAAAGATTCCTTTTCCCCCAAATTTTCCCTGGGAGGTCTATGGATCCCCGCCGCAGACGGGCTCTTCTGCGGGTAACTCACACTGACGAATGAATCTCCATACTCATGCATGATGTCACAACATAGCTGAAGTCCATATTGATCGCATTGTTTCCCATGCACGGGGTGCAATAGCATACTTATATTAAACAGCTTATAAATGCCTAACTAAATCCAATGAGCTTGTACAATTCTTTGTGTCCTCTTTTTTACACAAAGTGATCTTTCTGAATACGTTTTTGAAGTTTAGCTTTTCTTCTTGAAATCTTAGTTTCTAAAGCATAAAGTCTCGAAAATAATTAGATGCAACGTTCCTGTTCTAGAAAGTGTCATTTCCGTCAATCGGAGCAGCACTTCTGAAAATAGACCTAGACGCTCCCCACCAACCGCTGGTGGCAATCCAAGTAGCGCACTAAAAGGGGGAAAAGGTCCCCACCAAGTCTCCCACCAAGGTTAATTGTACATGACACAGCCAACAAACCCTTAAAATAGGGAATTCGAAAAAATATAATTATATCAAAGCTTTCTCAAAGACAGCACCATTTTGTATCCATGCAACCTTAATAATGCAAACATTTCTCAAAGAGGAGGGGCCTTAGTCAGCACCCCCTCTCTTACAGCCAGCCAAAAAGAAAATAATGCGCACTAAAAGTGAGAATTTCTAAACATGTGAACAGTTGAAAGCTTTCCCAGAAATAACATAATTTTGCATCTTAGCCATCGTACACAAAAATTTCGCAAAGAGTAGGTGTATCACCCCGACTTTCATAACCCCCCCCCCCCCATTGAAAAAGACTATATAATGAAATTTGTAAACATATAGCCAGTTAAAAGCTTTGTCAAAGACAGCCCAAATTGCATCGAAGTGACCTAACATGTCACGTCCTCCATTAAGCCCACTCCTATTAGATCCCCCCTCTTATGGCGGCACTGTGTAACAAAGAAAGGATACTCCTGGGTGCCAAATGTCCTAGGTACGCCACTGGAGGCAGTCATGAAATGCCCCTAGGATTTTGCCCAGGCTACGGCTCTGCGGAGTCAGATGCTTTATAGGAACTCAAAATAGAAGAATTTATGCTCATTGAAGGTAAAGCACTTGTCTGGCGGCTGGCCCCTATCAAAGATAATACCCATTGTGTCGTATCCAAACGTTCGCCTGACAAAGTGGCTCACCCTCCTTGGTCGTTCGCCGAATACTGTGTGCGACAATAACATAAACACAACTCTGCGATTTATCATAAATTTGGCATGAATCTACCGTAGTTTCTCCATGGTTTTGCCGACCTTTACAGAATATTGCTTAGCGGAGCCCGACAAATTGGCATTGACTACAGAGAGGACCGTCGAGAGCCGATCAGGGCTCGGTAAATGAATCTAACTACTGGCCGAGTTGTCGGAAGGAGGGGAGGGGTTTCCATAGGGTTAAGGGCGGTTCACACTAAAGCGATTTTCAATCCGAAATCCGATCCGAGTTTTTCTAAATCGAACTAGTAGTTTTGTTTTCAGCGTTTGTTCTAAGGATGGTCACGCTATATCGATAACTGATCCCAGGTTGTCTTACGATAAACTGTTCTGCTACCATTATATAACTTATACCGCTCAACACTGAGAGCAGTATTTGTTCGAAAATCAATCCGATTTTTGCACGCATATCCGATAAACGCTGTCTGCCGATGTGACCTCACGAAATAATTAGTTCACATTTCATTTTCTTAGTGAGTCCTTTGATACAAATGGTATATTTACATAGTTAGCAACTTTTTGGCTCTTTCCGACCAGGGATGTAGAAGATTTTAACTAAAACTCAGAAAAATCGAACCGTAATCCCTTGGGATGGGGGAAATATCCCCCACTTTTTTACAAGGGGATTGGCCTACACAAGCATCCCCCAGATTTTCAAAAATATTACAAAGTAATACGCTCCGCATTGTTGTTTCTGGTTATCGAATTGATAGCGTTTGAATAGTGTGAAGTAAAGTAAACCATTGTTTAACTTAAATGGCTTAAAAAATTTTGTTTTTTCGGCGCGCGAAGCGAGCACCTACCTTGGATTAGTGTCTTATTATTACAAGTCAGCTTCAGCGAGATTTTTTTTTCAACGCCTCATGCAATTCCTACCACCACCTGTCCTCTTGAACAACAAGCGGTAGAGCATATATCAGGAAATGTCCGTGACGGCTTCGACCAGGAAGGTCAGCAGCTGAAATTACCCAGTGCTGAAACGGCGAAGTAAATGGCACAAGAAAAGGGAAGAGGGGGGATTCAATGTAACCTTGGATAACTTTTGAAATGAAAGATAAAGTAAAGCATTCTGCACTGCCTTTCAAAAGGGCTGGAGTCGAGTCCACCAGTCCGAATCCGAGTCCCCAAGTCCCTGTGTAAATTGAACTTGTTTTGTTTTGAGTGCGAGAGGACGAGAACTACAAAGAAATAGTCTTATTCTAACCTTTATTTCTTCTGCTAATATTAAAGATGGCCATAGATCCAAACAACAAGTAAACCTAACAAAACAGAGACCGCTAAATCTCCTCTTATGAACATAAACGAGACACGGATCTACAATTTCAAAAAAAGGGGCCAAATAATAGAAGAGCACTGCAATGCTTCACCGTACGCGTAGTGCAAAAAGAGAAAAATCAGCTTTTCCAGAGGTCTATGCTACCGTATATGGAATTGAATTATTTACTACTAACAGTTCCAACACCAAAAATTGACTACTTAAAGATTAATGGTACATAAAGGACGGTAGTGTTTACCTGAACGCTCCCCACCCCATCCCCGATCAGGGACGGATTAAGCATGGACCAACGTGGCAAGTGCCCAGAGGCCCCACAAAATTACATTATTGTATTTTTGGGGGTAGTTTAAGGAGATCATCTGTGCTCATTTTCGTTTTGTAGGCTTACATTTACGTAAGAAGGAAATCTATGGAGTTCATTTCGAGTGGGGGGGGGGGGGAGTAACCACAACCTTTGCCTTCCTTTCGTGACTTGCGCCACTGTAGTCCCTTTGAGGACAATTAAAAAATTCTAAAGGGGGGGGGGCCCCCACTCCATTCAGAATTATTTGAGCCCAGCACAGTTCACCAAAACACAAAAATTTTTTTTTTGCTGCGATTTTCTCCACAGAATAATCCCCAAAATTTTACTTTGGTTTATCTACCAAACTTTTCATGGACTAGGGTGTACTTTTTTTCATGAAAATCGACCCATGGGGTTTGATTTTTTTATTTTTGTTTTTTTTAAAAAATTACCTTTTTTTTAAAATTAACCGAGTTTAAACCCGCAAAGCTGCCAAGCAGTAAGTTCAGGTACCAAGATCGAGCTATGCAAGAGGAGCATATGGTGAATGCTAAATGCTTAAATGATATTCTGATATGATGTTGCAATACATGATTTGTCATTATAACAAGATAATCAGCCTGTAGGCTCCTGAAAATTGTCCCATGTCTGGAACAAAAGCTTGAGTACTAGGGCCTGGAAAGGCTGGATGCCAATATCTGATTTCGTTCCCATGTGGTACACGTTTTTGGATTCAAATAACATTAAACCATGCTCAGACCTGAAGGTAAATTCTCCAAACATTTCATCAGAGAATGCTTACTATACAGTGCAATCCCATGGGCGATGTGTTTAACATTTTGTGCTGGATCCGTGCTATCTTAAATCTAGTCTTGGAGCCTGAGATTGAGTCGAAATTTCCAGTGTTCCCTGTTCATACTTCCAAGAGAAAGGTAAATTAACCTTTCTCTACAGGTGTGACCCTGGCTGAGGAACCTTTCCTGCGAAAAACTCCAAAATCGTCCTTGGAGAGGGATTTGTGAGGCGGGGTGAATGTGAATGATACTTCAAGCAATATTAATTATAGTACGCAGAATTATCAGGATTGTCGTGGCTTAGTTGGTATGGCGCTCGACTCCGACTGTTGAGTACGTGAGTTCAAGTCCTCCCGGAGACTGGGCAGTGTGTTTTTCTCGTTTTGCGGTTTTAATGTTGGGAACTGTCGACTTTTTACAGTTGCTTGCTCTTTCATATCTTCCTTCTATCTTCCATATCTTCCTTTTCTCAAGATGGCGTCTTTGAAACGCGATGCTACCCTGCAACTTCGTTCAGATGTTAGTGTTGGAATAGATAAAGTGTTTGAGTTTTTGAAAAGTTACGGTGTTAATCCTGCTGATCATTTAGTAGCGGTGCAAGAGCTGCCAGGTAGATTTTGGGATGTCACCTTTTCAAGTGTCTATTGGATGAGGAAATTTTTCCCTCCTTTGTCTCGAGCGAATGGCTACACTGTGAGTCCGTATACCAATTCCGCAACGACTGTAGTTACCGTTTTGTACGTTCCTCATGAACTGGACGATAATGTGGTCCGTTTTGTTTTGGGAAAATACGGTAATGTTGTGTGTGGTAGATTTGTAACCTTTGCTGATTACCCTCATGTCTACAACGGAAAAAGACAATACCAAATACAACTTCATAGTGACATTCCCTCCTCTATTCGTCTCGGGGGGGGGGAGGAATTGCTGGGTACGCTACTATGGCCAACCTAGGACCTGTTTAAAGTGCGGAGGGAAAGGCCATATTGCTAAAGACTGTCAGGAAACGGTGTGCTTTAAGTGCCAGAGTTTGGGACATATTGCGAAAGAATGTGTTGCCGAAATAAAGTGCTCTGCTTGTGAAAAAGTTGGTCACTCCCACAAAGAATGTCCCGTTTCCTTCGCGAATAAAATCAATCCCGCCCCTTTAAGATGGATTGCTAGTGATGCAGAAATTGATGGCTGTGAGGATGAAAGTGATGAGGCTGAGACTGTAGCTGTGACTAACCCACCCACATTACAAAATACTCAAGGAGCTGAAGCCAACACGGCTGAAAATGCTAGTGTCATCAAAAGAAGTCGATTGAAGCTAAAAAAGGAAGATATGAAAGAGATAGCAACTGTAAAATGTCGACAGTTCCCCAACATTTTTTTTTTAATTTTTTTTTTGAGTTGAAACTTTTTTTTTTTTGAAGGAAAACTTTATTTCCATCATACAACATATGTACACATTTTACAATTTTATGAACAATGCCTCTTCCAGTCACCTTCGAATTTAAGCAGGCAGTTGGAGAGTTACAATTATATACAATGATAAAATATTATGTACATGAAAAGAAATGATTGTAAGTTTACATGTCTTATACATTCACAAACACTTATACCCTCCTCTTTAAATAACAGTTCCACAGCTTTTTGAAACACTGAATTTCGATCCGTAAAAATATTTCCACTATTTACATTTAAGTTACACTTCATTTATTCCAATTTACAGGGAAGAATTGTAATTGCATCAATGCAATATATACAGCTCAACTATGTACAAAGAAGTGGACATAATTATGATAATTACATTAACTACAATTGAGAAAAGAATGAATTGTAATGAAGAAATTCATCTGTATAAAGACTGCAAAACTTTCACTGCATGAACAAACTAACCAAATTCATACCTGACTATAAACATGAAGATTTAACGCGTATGTCACAAATGAAAATTAAGTTTGTTGTTACAAACAGAAACAAAAGAGCTTTGGTGAATCCAGAGCTTGTTAAATTTGTCTATCTTAAAACGAATTCTATCAGCCCTTACTCTGTCCTTAATTTCACAAACGATTTTACTTAAAACTATAGAGCTACTTTGTTCATGTCCCTCAAAAACATGTATACACCTTGACTTCCATAAAATAAATTTGGACAAACAAAATAGAAACCAGATTCTTTGAAGTACAGGCTTAGAAACATTAATTTCTGAGAAACCATACAGAAACAAGCTAGCCTGTAACTTAAAATTGCCAATCATACTTTTAACCACGCGAGAAGCCCATTGCACAATAGGCTTTGCCTTATCGCACTCCCAAAAAATGTGATCGATGGTCTCAATTTCTAAACACTTGCCAAAGGGACAGATACCATCCCCATACCCCAATCTTTAATCCTCTTACCGGTGTACAAAACCCCATGCGCCAGCCGCCATTGAAAATCCTGAAGCTTGTCGGTTGTCCAGATCGTTTGCAGCCAAATCCCAAATACGGTCCCATGGAAACGAAGGGTTTTTCCTAACAGCAGAAATGCTGAGAACAACTTCGGAGTTTAACAGTGTAATAATATGTTTCGTGCGACTGCAAGAACTAAAGAAAGAACTATCCAGGGAGAACAGCTTCTTTATTACGGAACAAACGTGGCTTAACGTGAAGGTGCAAGTCGCGGAGTTTGGACGAGAATTAGACCACAGATGTGGAAACAAACCCCGTAACGATCTTGCCACAAAAAAAAAAACGGATCAACATCAAATGACTTTGAGTATTATTGCACTCTTTTAATAAAGAAAATGTTGGTTTATACCAACAAAGCATCCATTTTCAACTTAAGATTTTCCAAACCCAACCCAGAGGCTCCCTTCTACTAACAGAAGTGGTTTCCCTTTTGACCAGATCAGGCCTGTTGCGGCCCCATAAAAACGAAAACACAATTTTGTTCACTTCTTTAACAACTGGAGCAGGGATTGGGAACACAGGGGCCACGTAACAAAAGGAGGAATACAATAAAGTGTTAATAACGACCACCATCCCAATCAAGGTTAGACGCCGGTTACTCCATCCGCTGACCTGTCTTCTGATCCTTTCGACCTTTTCAGACCAATTAGTGTAAATCTGTAAATTGCATCATTTGATCCAAATGTTATACCAGTAATCTTAATTGACGTACTACTCCACTTGATTTCCTGCGAAAAGCCATTAGTAGCTAGTCCGTTTAACGTCAGACCATACGTTTTAGACATATTAATGGTGGCCCCTGTAGCACGTTCAAATTGGCTAAGGACAGATTTGAAGTGGCTTATGTCAGACGAGCTCGTAGCGATGCAAGTCGCATCATCAGCGTATTGGAGAAACTTTATTCTTTTACCACTTCCACCAGGGATGATAAATCCTCTAATAGCCTCATTGGACTGGATATATCTAGCTAAAGGTTCAATGAAAATTATATACAGTAGTGGAGAGAGAGGGCAGCCTTGACGAACCCCTCTCTTAATAACAACGGGTTTAGAGAGTTTACCGTTAATCAAAATACGACTGTAGATGTTCCTATATAATATATTAACCCACTTAATGAAGTTATCCCCAAAGTTGAGTTTCCTTAAAACTTTATGAAGAAACGACCAGTTTACCTTATCAAAAGCTTTTTCTTGATCCACAGAAACGAGGGCACAAGGGACATTCCTTAAGTGGGATTAATCTATTACATCCCTAATTAAAAACATGTTATTGTGAATAGATCTACCGGGAACGGAACAGGTCTGGAATTCATTAACTACAACAGGGAGTACCGCAGAAAGTCTGATTTGCAAAATCTTGGCTAGAATCTTGTAGTCAGCGTTAAGTAAACTAATAGGCCGCCAATTAGATGGCTCACATGTATCACCCTTCTTAGGAATTAAGGTTATGACGCCCATTCGTTGAGACTCGGAAAGACTGCCCTTTAAGAAAATTTCATTCAAAACACAGACTAAATCATCCCCAATAAGGTCAATAAACTTAGCATAAAAATCGTAAGGAATGCCATCAACACCAGGTGCCTTGTAAGCTTTAACTTGGGAAAGAGCATTTTTAACCTCATTAATAGTAATTTGATGCTCCAGACTGTTTCTGTCACTCTCACTTAAAGCGTCACGTAAAGCACCAATTAAAGAATTCTGTGCACTTACGTCAATATTTCTATGACTGGAGTAAAGATCGGAATAGAATGAATGAAAAACATTCATAATATCTTTCTCACTATTTACAATGATTGTCCCGTTAGGACAACGAATACGCCTTATAAGTTTTTGATTGGCCCGGTGCTTTTCCTGCTTGAAAAAGTACGCAGAAGTTTTTTCCCCTTCCTCTAGATACTGGGCCCTTGACCGAATAAACGCCCCGCGAACCTCATCGTTCAGCATAGATTCGACATCGGAGCTACTCGAATTAGAATAAAGGGACTGTAGCTGTTCAAGTCTTTTCCGTCTTTTTTTAGCCGAACACTGACCATGTCTTATAGACAAATTTTTAATTCTGTTCTTAATCTCCTCCCACCAGTCTAACAAGGAGTCAAAACCATCTTTAAGGGTTGACCAAAGATTATAGTGGAGGTGAAGGTTCATGCAAACTCTTCATCAAGGTTCATGGACACATTATACTTCCAGTAACCCCTTTCAATCTTGGTAACGTTGCATAACTTGAAGGTGGCAAACACAGGGTTGTGATCAGAAAACGGGAAAACACAAGTTTCAGCTTCTAAAATAGCGACATCACTCGGCAGGTAAATTCTGTCTAAGCGAGAGCGTTGATTCTTACTGTCGCGTATCGGGGCCGGGGGGTGTAGCTTAGTAAAACTTGGAAGAATCCATGAAAAAGACGACTCGAGCAAAGTTTTTACAGTTCACTTGGTTTATTCAAAGTCAGAGAGAAACTCCTTTCTCTGACCGGCCAAAGAAATAAATTTACTCCACGAGTATCACATGCTGTAAGACTTAAGTTCTTTGCTACTCTATTCGGGGAGTTGTTCTCCCTACATACAAACAAACTTTTCTTTCCTTCTTAAGGTTTTTAAAATCGGTTCCTTACAGAAAGTTGAAGTCCAAAAAAAATCAAAAGCCTAGCTGGCAAAAGCTAGCGGGCGTAGCCCAGCGGCAAAGGCCGCGGGACTGTACGTGTTAATTTGATCCTCTCTTTCTGAATATTAGTTCTACTCTGTTCAGAAAGGGTGTTTCCTAAAAGTTACTTGCGTGGTTTCTAGACATGTGCTGTCTGGAAACTATGGGATGGGGGATCCTAATTGGACAAAGTCTTGCACATGCCCAACAAAGGACCAATGAGAAAAGTTTGCAAGAAGTAGGACTCACACAAACGACCTCTTTGGAGCTAGACACTGAGGGGTCACTAGATGGACTACATCAAAACTACCAGTGTCAATAATCTGACAGGACACTGAATTTATTGCGTGGGAACGCAGAGTAAATGGGCCTAAACTGTCAACACCTGACTGCTTAAATTCCCAAAGAAAACTCCCTTAAGTGGAATGTCGAAAAAGAGGTATTTTAAGTGGCGATTAACCCTATTATTTGACATTACGAAACCACGTATACCCTGTGACAGTAGGATGGGTTACTCTAAATGCATCAACTAAATTGTATAAATTCGCAACTTCCTGAATTTCCTTATGACCGATTAGTGAATGGTAAGTAGAACAGTTAGAATCGGCACGTTCAGAAATACAATTGAAGTCCCCAGCCAAAATGCAAGTGTGAGAACCCCGGATATACGTGAACAAGTTGTTAAAAAAGGAAACTCTTTCCTGCGGGGCACGCATTCGGAGCATGCACATTACAAATGCGAAGATAAGTACTCTTAATGTTACAACAAGAGATAGACACCGACCTATGGAATCGTGTAAAATAAGGGTAACATTGCACTGTAACTTACTAAGTAGGGCAATGCAAACTCCTCCTGAATACTGGGATTTACTGGGAGAGTAGTAGAAAGGACCATCCCATTGATCACTGAAGGGCTTATAATCGGCGTCGGAATTGAGGAAAGTCTCCTGTAGTAACAAGATATCCGGCTGAAATACTTTGCACCAGAAAATGAGTTTGGAACATTTAGTAGGGTCTCTCAGCCCATTGACATTCAGCGAAACGACTTTCAAATTGATCGAAATCGTAGTAAAGAGTAAAAGGATGAAGTTGAACACGCCCACAGAGAATAGGTCCAATGCATAGAAAACAATTAGGACTTCAAAAAGTACCGATCGAAAAACTCAAGCTCTTTCTCCTTCACAAAATCAGGATGTCTGGTGGCCATGTGTAGAATCCATTCCTTAGGGTGATCAAGCATTGACCTGCACGATTTACGGCCACATGGATAACAAGCAGGCTTTAGTTTGGGATGTAACTTTGAGACATGATCCATCAGTGCGTCAAATTTTGAAAAAGACTCATGACAACTCTTGGAATAACACGAGTGCCAGGGCTCATCTTCCAGGAAAATTTGGGCCATCAGGGGCGGATCTAGGACCTTTTTTGAGGGGGGGGGGTCCAACATAAAAAGGGCACGTTCATTTTTAAATTTTGGTTCCCACAAATGTCAACGATTAAGCAATTTATCCTATATTGACAAAGAAAGAATAAACCAAGAAACACGCAAAAGCTGAACGCTGGATGACTTTCGTGAAAGGTCATCGTGGGCAATTTCTAACTTCAAATCACGCCGAAAGTACCGTTTTTTTACTGGGATTCTTAGACTTTCGTCAGTCCTCAAGTGAACGTGTAACCGCCTTTATTCCAGCTAGGTACAGTATTGCGATATGACTGGAAGAGGACTGGATCTCCTGGGCTCGTTACTAAACATCTCGACTTGGGGAGGCGGTTAAAATAATGTATCTCGTGTTCCCTTAGTTACGACCCGACTGTACTCTGTCAAAACAGATGACTAAAGTTGAATGTTTGCTTTTTACTCTCGACAGCAGGCCTGTTATCGATCCAAAGACGTCAAAAAATTGAACCGACTGACATTGCGTTATTTGACCTGGTGCTGATTTTATATAGTAATTTTAAAGTGAAACAAACACCGATTCGCCTGTTGTGACTTCTTGTCAACTCTTGGACTTCACCTTCAACTGTGGACATAAACTTAAAACTAGCTTATATTCTAGGGCAACACCATGAAAGAAAAGAGTAATTCCAAACCATGAATATCATGGCGAAACGTATTTACCGACTCACTCTTGTTCATGAGAGGGGGATACTAGCCGGTGGGGGAAGGCTTCGTAGATGTAGCGTTCAGGATATGAACAGATCATTATTTCGTAAGACCAAAAGACTAGCAGTGACCTTTTGGAATCAATATTAAAACCCAACAGGAAAGTAATACGTTGCATAAAAGGTTTTTTATCATTTTTGTACAATCTGGGCAAGTTTTGCGTGGGTTATCCGGTCCCCCTTTGTTAAAAGCTTGGGGGATATATTCCTTATACCCCAGGATTTACGCCTATGCTCAGGGTTTCATCGTTATTCTTGTAAGTATAAGATACCCATACCACTAGTTCATGATTACAAAATGCTCGCTGAAGCGAAAACACCTGTTATCCACTACGAAAATGGTTCCATAGGGGAAGCTTGGGGGGGGGGGGGGGAGAAGACTGTTGCTCTTAAAACTTTCTAATTCAAGGTAGAGTTGACAACTACTAAACGGAAAATATTTACACATTACGGCAAATATTTACACATTATGTTATTCCCTTGTTTACGGACAAAAGTGTAAAAAATTAGCAAAGCACCAAATATTCAGTCAATTCGGCACATCAGGCTATGGTAATGTTTCTCAACTAAAAGCACTAAATAACACATCCAGAGAACTCGGAATTATGCTCTCAAACTTGTCAAACGTAACTAACTCAAATTTTGCCTTGATCTTATTACAATCGACAGCAAAAAAAAAAAGGAATGATATGAATATAGTAGAGATCATTAAATTTTAAACTGCCCTTTGGCAGAAAATAGACTTCCTTCTTTCTCTTTATGCCACAAGAGCATTACAACTTAGGAGGTATTACTTGGAATGGAGGATGCAAACAGGGAGAAATTACACTGGCACTGATTTTTCCAAATCCCTTGGTACTGACTATAAGACGAGTTTCTCCTGTTAAAGTAGAAGTGTCCTTGACAATGAGTGCACATAAACTTGTAAAAATGATTAACTAATCGTCAAAGAGAATAATTTTAGAGAACAGTCTTCTGGTGTTCTGGCCTATGAAAGCTTTTGTAATTTCTTCAATTTCTATTTCAATTTCATGATGTAAATGCATAAGAGCAAGGCCTGCCAGTCTCTCCACAGTCATGTTGTTGCGTAAGTAAGTTTTTATCCGTCTCAATCCTGAAAATGACCTTTCAGCCTCACAGTTACTTACAGGTGATACGCATCCTACGCATAATAGCTCATATATGTTTGGGAAAACATCACGGTCACAACATCTGAGGCAGTCGATAAGGTTAGTTACAGCCAAATCTTTTTTTGAGTGAAAGCTCTTCCAATATTTTCAGCTCGCTAAGCAGTGACATTGGTGACGGTAAATCACTCCTCCAAAACAGCAGCTTGCCGCACAAGTCTTTTAGGTCATCAATGTTCAAAATAAGTTTTGGAATTAGTTGTAAAATAACCGAACAAGTTCTGGAATGCTGGTCAAATCGAGTGTTCATTTCTTTCAGCAAATGATCTAGAAATGGAATAGCGACATTTTTCCGGTAATATTCCTCGGGATTTTCTGCTGGAGCATTATTTCGATTCTGTTGAAGTCTTGAAACTCGTGGTTGTGAGACAACCCCGCCAACACTCTCCACAAGCTTCGATGCTTCATCAAACCACTCTCGGAACTCTTGTTCAACATCTTTCCGGCAGTCCTTTATTCTGTCAGTAACTGAATCAATCATATCATATGCCTCGAAAGCATCAAGATTATTTCGTTGAAGCTTAGTAACTATTGGACGCAGGGCCGTCGCGACCGGGGGGGGGGGTGCACCCCCCAAAGTTCGTCAGAGCGACGATAGTCGGAAAATCTGAAATGCCAGTTGGAATTTCTGATATCTCAGTCTAGCACATTTTTCCGACTGAGCCTATGTCAACTTTGTATATATTTTCCAACTAGACCAAGTGAGAATAATACCAAACGTTATTTTCCTCACGTTAAATCAAATCAAAACTGTCCTTTTCCGCAAATTCTTCTCAAACTCTCAAAATTTTCGCGCCCTCCGCGCGCTTCAAACCTGACCTCAGTGTTTTTCTTATTATCAACATCTTCCGATAGCAACTTTCGGAGAAGCACAACAGCAGAAGTTAAAGCTGTTTACAAATTACCAGGTAAAAGACTGGCTTTTTGGGTGACATGTTGGTTTGTTGGGCAATTGAACGTATTTTGATGGAGATTCTGAATGCAGGTTTTATTATGAAAATCTTATTTAATGAAAATTTGGGCGCGCTTCGCGCGCATGCGTCACGATTTACAATCAATCTCATGAACATTATTAAGGTAATTGTACCAGACACAGTTCTATGGGAGCTAGGGCGCTTTAGCCCCCCCCCCCCTTCCCAATTTTTTTTATAGACTAATATTGGTGAAGACATAGATATGCTCAGAAAATATTCCAAACGTCTATTTATCAGGCTCGTAGCCAGTAAGTTCTGTAACGATTTTTTCTATAACTTCAAAAAATTTTCGCGCGCTACGCGCGCTTTCATCTCTAGTTCTATCTAGTGGTAACGCCCCCGTTTCAAACATGTTGGATTTCAACGTTTCCACAAATGTTGTTCTTCCGTGTAGGCGTGATTCTAGAGAAACACGAAAATGCATGCATCATTCCGAAGTTCTTTCTTCTTTTTCCTAACTTTTAGAAGATTCTTTCTTCAGCCTCGCCATCGTGGCAAACATATTTTGTAAGAAAAAGATCTTTCAGTTTCGTAGGAGATCCTTAATGGGTAAGATAAAGAATGTAATCCCCGACGACGACCATACAGTCACCCGAACAAATTTCTTGGTTTTGTCCAGATTCTTCAATAAAAACCCAAACTTTTTCAACTTTCCTTAATGAAAATTCAATATAACCCCAAATTTTTCGGCGCGCTTCGCGCCCCTCATATTTTGAGTTTGGCAACCCATTGCATCTGTCGGGACTTAGAGTAGCTGGCCCCCAGTCAGGGCGCTTCCCCCCATGTCGGCAAATCAAAGCACCACCCCTGGCTGAGCCTTTCGTGCAGGTTTTTCATTTTGGCATTGAAGTATACCCCCAAATTTCGGCGCGCTTCGCGCGCAATCCTCACAATCCACGTTGTATCACTTAAGAACATTATAAGCACAACGTACCAGTGAACTTTTATAGCATAAACTATGTGTACATTCTGAAAACGCGCTTGTTAGTCCTAAACCGTTTATGCTATACCTGTCTGGGAGGTCTAGTACCATTTTTCTGCACCTATACTCTCCCTCCCGCCCATTCCCCATTGTTCGTCTCGATTTTCGTTCATAATTGGTAAAAATACGATAGATGTAAAGTGCTTGGCGTAATACTCTATATTATTATTTAGATGCCAGTCATTGCCCCATTTTATATTATTGATCCAGAGGTTCCAGGAGGCCTATACAGGTATATGCCAGCAATAGATGCCAGAATAGAAGGCATTAAAGTA
>CM055971.1:7982500-8145000 GCA_029531755.1 Holothuria leucospilota
CGGCGCCATCTTGTTTTTCAAAAATAAGCGATATTTCGCTCGATACTAAACTTTTACCGAAAACTTTTCACAAGATTGGACTTCTTCTACACCCATGAATAAGATAAGGTACAAAATTTAGCTTGTAAAGGTTGATTTTGCTGAAAATCCACAAAACTCCCTGGTTTAGGAGTCTACGAGCCCTGATACTTACCTCCTATTTACATATGTAACCCTCACTTACCCGCAGTTATTCCCGGCAAATGAAAAGATAGCCTACTGGAAGAGAGCCCTCCTGAAGAGGGCCAACTCATTCTTTCACTTGCCGTATCAAAAGTTAGACGCAGTTTTCCTGTCGCTAGATATTTTTCCGCTTGTGATCGGATTTTAGTGATCTTGCATCACCACTTGTTCGTAAGAAGATAGCCAGAAGTGTTTTTCGATCGTCCCGAAGTGGTTTCGGATAAGTATCCTTTTCCATTTGGGTGGATTTCTAGTCACTTTTAGTTCCCGAGCTTAGGCGGGGTTGGGCGTTGGCTCGGTGCATGTTAGGCCTCCATTGACTTTGTGTTGGTTAGGTCTAATATAGGTCCGGTTCGCGAGTCGTTTATTCGCGGCCGGTAGCTCGCTTGTCTTCCGACTTCGGTCGGTTCCCCCCCTCCCCAATCCCATGTTTATGGTTCCGGGTTGTTTGGGGATTCTCCGGAGGGACCTATCCACCGTTTCTGTGGTTTTTGGTAGCGTTTGACCCACCGCGAGTTGCGGTTGGGTTCGTTAGTTTATAGTTAGCCGTTTGGGGCGCTTTAGCATTTTAGCTTCTGGTTTTTGAGTTTCACATTTTAGCTGCTCCTTCGTTAATGTGAACGGCCCAGATAATTTCTCATCAAGGGAACATGGAAACCTCTAGTTCTTCATCTGCTGCGCTGAAAATCTGCATACTGAATTTTGACCAGGCTATGACAGCATGTTCGCAACACACGTAGAGCGACATGTGAAATTTACTTCGTTAGGTTATGTACTGTACATTACACCACTATTAGGCCTACACACGGAAGCGACAGTACTGAGTGCTGTACGTTTTCAAGAGGTGGGTGTTGCCCAGTAGGGAGGGATTTAGCAGCTGTTCGTTTACGGTAAACCTTCACATGGATTGGTAGCAGCCAATGGAAGTTGTACACAGGTTAATCAGTGAAAAATAGCTGAAGTCCAATGATGTCTCTAGCAAAGGAATGTACAGAACGTTGTATGCAAATAAGCTGGGGCCCTTGCAAGGTGCCTGGGAAATTCTTGAGTCGAACTTCGAAGGTTTTCTCATGGAATTTAACACACTAATGCATTACTGAACCTGTGGTCTACATTTGCTATGTAGCAGCGAGTTAGCCAGGATGGGAAAGCGAATATGTGTGCTGCATGGGGCTATCAAATGAAAGATACATAGTACAACGATGGGCTGAAAAATAAGACAATGCAGCGGGTTTTAGTTTCATTAAAATGCAAGGCTACTGATTATCTGTTAAAGGGCCATGCAGCACCGTATTGCTACTGAAAATTATTTGCCGTTCTTTGAACGTAAAGGTATGGAATATTTCATCCATGGCCGTTTAAAAGACACTGACACATCGCTTTTTTATATGCTCTCAAGACAAATTAATATACGGAGGAAAGAGTCACTCGTTTCACCAACTAGGAAATAATAGGATATATTCAAAGAATGGACGGCTTAGCCTACTGATATGCTCTCCGAGGTAAGAGAATTTTCTGCAAACTAGAAATTATGGGAACACTGGATTGTACATTTTGGGGGCAACTGCTACAAACAGGCCCCATCCAACACAAAAACTTGTACGGTTACTGAGAACGGGTGGGGGTGGGGAAAGCTGGGCCACTCCCAACAGGAGATGCCAAACCTAATTCTTGGGACGATTTGCAGCATCGCATAAGTGTTGAAATAAGCTGTTTTACTGCGAGGATATAGAACGACCTTATCAGTAAAATCAGCAATTTCTTCTAGCCTAGTTAATCCAGTTGTACCTAAGTTTTTTTTCAAACAGCACTGGAAAATGGAATTAATAAATCGGAATTTCTACAAAGAAAAAAGTTGTCTCCACATCGTGCTGCGTTCAACGATCGGTCTTTATTCTAAAAAAGTTGATCAAAGTAATAACGCAGCATTACAGGGAAGACAATTGCGAAAATTTACTGTGAGTGTAGTATTATCAAACGCAGACAGTAGATTAATTGAAGTTGTGCCGTTTTGCTACAAAACTGTAATTTGTTGTGTGTATGTGACGGCTGTGTCTTTGAATGAACAGGCCTGAGTAACTACGCTACTGTACCTAGGCCTAAAACTTCACAAACCCGTAATCCTAAACCAGGACGGTTCAGTGAGGTACAGTACTAGGAATAGTACGACCGTTTCCAAACTCTGTCAGCACATGCTAACCATCGGATAACAACCCTCTGTGCTATTATTAACAAAGGCCTAGTGATAAACATTTCTTATCGATTACACAGGAAGTCTGATCAATGAAACCTGAGGATGTGGCTATTGTGTTACGCTCCTCATTGTAAAGAATTTCATTGGTGAAATCTTTTGTGTAAGCTGTTACTTGACTTATCAGATTACTCCTATTCAAACCGCCCAAAACCATGAGCCGCAGATTTCAGTGAAACAACATCGACAAAAGTGTGGTAAACTGTGGGTTTTCAGCGGTTGGTATCTAGCGCTCCGGTCCGTTTTTTACGTTTATTCTTGGCGCATCTGTATACTGTAAATCTATAAAGACTTACAGCTAGTAGTATTTAAACTATATGGGAAACTATGTACAAATAAATAGGCTAAATGAGACTGATATGAAATTAATTTACTATTGTATACAGGCAGCAAGTGAGGCAAACACTAGTTTTGGATCCCACTTTCAGATACCCTACAGAAAAACTAGAGATCTTTTGCTGAATATGATGCCAATGTTAACAGTAAAAATATGCAAACATGAGAAAAAAAGATCAGGCTTGACCAGAGATGTAGCTACAGTATGATGGGTAGACTTGAGTGTACTGCAGCATGCCCGAGACTTGCACCCAACACTCAGTCCAAAGCTTTATGCCTGTAATAACAAGCTACAGTATAACCCCTTTAAGTGGTTTTGAAGAAACCTGGATTTTTTTTTTTTTTTTTGTGGTATCTTGTATAAAGTTCCTTTATCACAATACACCAATGGGCCAATACCTCATGAGCACATCCAGGTTCTTTTCAACCTCAAGATGATATCCTGCACCCAATTGCTTTATTTCTCTTCACTTGGAGACCATGCACTACTTAAAGGCAATGGGAAGTTACCCTAAAACTGCTTTGGTTAATTAGCGAACACTTGCAAATTTTCTCTTTTTTACCCTACAGTACCTCTGAAGATGTTTTTAAACATAATAATTACAAACAAAACTTAAAGAAAGGACTTATTCTCCATGAATTTAACAACTCATTAACAAAAATATTGTCACCTGATCAAAACAAGCCTCTCATGAATTAGGAGGATGGGGTACATTATACTAACTCTGACTGGGGTGACTGAATTTTCCCTTGAACTTGTTCAGCAATCAGCTACTATACAACTCTTTAGTCAGGACACTGCAGGTACATTTATTGTTTAGGGTAATGTCATATGTCTCATATAGGACATAAACTTGCCCAGGCCAGGCATCACTTACAGTAATTGCATACAATTGAAAGGTTTTGTGATTGCAGTTTTCATGCAACCCTTTCAGAAATAATGATCAGAGATGCAATTCTGACTTTAACACTTTGTATCTGATGGCTTGATGGCTGAAAGCAAAGCATCGTGAATAGCACAAAATTACTGTATAATGGAAAATTGTAAGTTGTGTAAATTATTTTAGGCAGGGCATACAGTGTAAACTTGACTGACAATATGGAACTTCACGATCATAAAAATGTGTGAAGAAAACAAAAGACCAAATGCTATGCCTCAGCCTGTGAATTATTTACTGAACATTAACTGTGGGTTGCTGAACAATCAACTGTTGAGATGAAAATTCACTTTAGGAGGTTTTGGGACAGGCTCATGTTGAAAATGAAAAAAGTGACAAAAATTCTTCAGCAGAGGCTGCATGCTTTAATGTACATGAAAATTGGTCTTTCAATGCCTTATACATGTACAGCAAATTACTGAACCAAAGAATGGGACAAAATATTTATATAAATTTGCATTATAGCGCTACTTCTGTGAGCTCTTTGAAAACGAGACTTAAAACTTACCCGTTCTGAATTAGCTATTCATTAGCTAACTTGCGCTTTGTGATTGTTTTATGTAAGGCGCCACATAAATTTAATGTTGTTGTTGTTGTTGTTGTTGTTGTTGTTGTTGTTGTTGTTGTTATTATTATTATGTGCTGTACACTACATGCCCTATTCAAGCAAAGCATACTAGATTAGTAGCACTCACATCTTTGAAGTCGAATCTTAAAGAAAAATGCAGTCACCCTAATCAGAATTAGTATACCTCATCATTCTAATTCATGAATGGCTTGTTTTGGTCATGTGACAATATTTTTGTTACTGAACTGTTAAAGTCATGGAGAATAACACCTTGCTGTACCTTTTGTTTGACACAGTTATGCTCAAGAACTCTTCACAGGTAAGGCAAATAAGAGATCTGCAAGTTTTTGCTAATTTTTCGAAGCAACTTTTTTGGGGCGACTGCCTATTGCCTTTAAATTAATACGATCGCATGCATTTACTAAAGTGTACTGCATGCATAATACTTCCAGTACATCAAGTGATTGCATGAATTATTTTAGCATGTATTACCTTATCTTTACGTGTATTATTTCACACCTTGATAGTACACTCTTTATGTGAAGTAATTGGGTGAACTGTATTAAATTGCATTTAATGAGTGCTAAAATGTGACATGCAAGCTGAGTACACAGATTTTTGAATATGGTATTCATTGACTGAAATCTATTGAACTGCAATTTTTAAAGTTTTTGTTTTTTTGAAAGAAGGGAAAAGGGTATAAGAACTTTAACCTACATGCAATGCTCCACTACATACGTATATTTCCATCTTTTAATTGGGTCCACAAATTAGGATTTCCATATTGGCTTGGGAAGGTTTACTCGACTGCTTCAAAGTTGCAAATTCTGGCTGAGTTGCAACTCATGCACTTTTCTTGGAGACCTGACTCCTGAAAATTTTCAAAGAGTAGGGTACTCATAAAGGTCTACATTTGCAGACTTTCTGTGGCTTTATTATTACTGTAACAAAATCTTTTAGTCTATTGTATTTTATTCTGTCACTACAGTTTTCCCTTTGCAGTTGACTGCTATGATTTTCCAGCATTGCCACTTTGGTACCTCAGACCAGAGAGAAAGCCTACTGTGTGGGCCTCATGGATCTAGGAATATACATATATAATAATTCATAAGCCAGTACTTGGTGCCTTAATACAGCTATATGCCAATGGGTGGTTCCAAAAATAAGGAGGCCAGCTGAATATGCTATTGAATATTTTGGTTGAGCTGTACCTTGTTCATGCATACTTCCATAAAGTTTCTGTCAGAATATTTTGATAGAGAACATACAACAGAAGTAATATTTTTTGGTTGACTAAAATAATCTCCATTAATTAAAAATTTATATTTTTGACAAAAATGGTTTGGTTTCTCACACAAAACGATTGTGACATAAAACACAAGCCTTATTCATGATTCAATAAAATTTGTTTTGGAAGAAGGTATGGTTTCATTTTACTTTTAAAACATAGACAATCGAACAACCTACTAATAAAATATCTAGTATCATAGTGACCAGGCATGTGTGTTTTGTGGCTGATGAGCATTGATATGAGGGATCACAGTGTAAATTTGGTTTCTCAAATGTTACACATGAAATTCTTCAATATTAAGTATCAAATCTCAACAATATGGAGCTGTATGCTTCATTTCAGAGATAATTGTACAGTAGCCAAAACCTAGCTATATCAGAAAAAAAACCTCAAGGAACATCTGAATTTTGATGAAATTTTCACAAATGAAAATCTCACTGGGAGTATGGTTTCTCACAAAAGTGTTACAATGTGATTTTTGTTTGCTCAATAAAATTAGTTACAGGTACAGTATCTGATAAACAGTGAAACAAAACTGACTTATTTGGTATATCTGGTGATAAGCAACATGACCTAACTTCTGCTGCTAAATATTACCCTAAAAGGAAAATATTCAGGAAAAATGTTTTGGTTTCGCTCCGTTACAGGTGAAATGAATAAAATCTACGTTGCCTTTTTTTGAATGCAAAATCAAATAAAAAAGCGTTTCACTACTAGACTGAACAAAATGGAACACTGAGACAATTGTAGCAAAGCAGAAGAATAACACATGCAAGCCCTGTGTTAAGAACACTAAATTAGTCATTTCACATGTAACTGAGAACCCAAATTTGGTTTCTCCATTACGCATGAAATGTATTTATGTGAAAATGTGTATGTACAGTATCTAGCTTTTATTTGATGGGGTTAAAGGAACTACATACACAGTTGACTTTAAACTGTGGAGAATATCTGTATTTATTATTACGAATATGTCCCTAAAGCCGTGATCGCACTACAACGAATTCGGATCGGATTCCGGTCCGATTTTTGTGAGTTTTTATTAAAATCTTCTCCATTTCTGGTCGAATTGAGCCCAAAATTTGCCAACCAGTGTAAATATATCATTTGCATCAGAGGTTTATGAAAATGAACTGTTAACTGATTTTTTTCGTGACGTCACACCGACAGACTACTTTTATCGGACACGCGTAGTCCGATAAAAGCCGTCTGTCGATGTGACGTCACAAAATAATTCGTATAAATTTAATTTTCATAGCCCTGCTATAAAAATCATATAATTACACAGGCTGGCAAATTTTGGGTTCCTTCCGACCCGAAATGGAGAAGATTTTAATAAAAACTCACAAAAATCAGATCGGAATCCGATCCGAATTTGTTGTAGTGTGACCGCGGCTTAAGAAACTTAACTGGTTTCTCTGTTACACGTGAAATGACTACTTCTGTGCTATTTGGGGTGTAATTCTAATGCCAAGTTGTAACAGAGTTGAAGTATGCATTCTTTTTGCCAGAAGTGGTGAGACAAAAGTGGTGATGTAAGAATGGTTTAGAGTTCACATAATATGATAAATAACATGCCATTTTTCATTTTCACAATTTACTGAGAATTGTTTCGGCCTGCTACATCTTTTTCCAAAATGGGTAAAACGGGAAACCCCTCATATGTTGCTACCTTGTCTTACACCACTGCAAACAAAACAAATTATGAGACTATCCCAAATAATGACTGCCCTGTGCTTGATGGAGCAATGTGTTTGGTTTCTCTGTTACACATGAAACATTGTTAATTCTCATTTTCTTATCCCCTGGCATGAACAGACGGCACAACTGAATGCAAAAAGATTTTGGACATTTACCATAGAGAAAAATGTACTCAAAATATAACTTGGAAGACAATCAGGCAATCTCTAAATTTTGACTCTCATGTCATACATTGGCCTCCTTATGGAATTTAAATGGAAACACACATATTCCCTTGCAGAAGTTATAACATCACTGCCACAGATGCAACTCCATTCAGAAGTTCGATTACAAGAGCCACAGGCACCAGACTCCAAAACAGGGCTTGGCCACAGACTTGTACAGTATGTTCATCTTATCATAAAGTGTACTCCTGCGTAAACTTAAAACTGACTGCATGAGTTTACTTACCTCACTAAACATTAATCACAAATACACTGTATTTTCTGCTTGTACTCATACTGTACAGCGAGTACAGTAGGAAAAAGTAAAGGGCTTTCTTGCAAAATAGTGAATGGCAAAAATAGTGAATGGCAAATTGTTCAGAACAGAATGTGCCATTGACCCATGGCTTAATCTTGAACGTCTTAGTTAAATGCGGGACAGAATTACGCACTTTTAGCTACTGTATGGGCATTACCCATTCCACAATGATTAATGACCTTCATGCATTGACTGAGAAGTAGAGGTGTAATGCATATTCATTGAAGAATATACTAGAAGCATGCAAAAACATCACTTCCTAAAGAGTGCAAGTCTAGAAAATTGGGTTGGAAAATGAATCTCATTCATCCAAAACTTTGATCTTCATAGCTCATTCTTTTGCTGAGATATAAAATTTGAGATTTATTCACTTTATTTGCACATTTAGTCAATTAATGTGTATAATAATTTGTGATGTATTTCTTGTACAACTCACATCACCTGCTTGTGTTTCCTTTTGAAATTAAGATGCTTTAATACATGACCCATACTCCCATAGACAAGTTCTCATAAAAGCGTGTAAGGAGAGGGCTTGTAAAGAGAGTCATTACACTCTAGAACAATAATAAGACAGTGATCATCTTTTGGAACAAGGTCCATGAGTCTTTCTCAAAGATGAATACATGAAAACCTGTAATCTGAGTACAGTACTGTAGCAGATGAGTGACATCACAAATTATTGTGCAATCAACAGTACTGTACTATTATAAATTAAGTAAATTAAGCTTAAACATTATATTTCAGTATGCAAGTATCCTGTGAAGATGGAAATTGGACCAAAATTACTATTTCTTTTTTCAAGCTGTGTAACATACTGTACAATACACAATCAAATTTTAGACTATAAGGTACAGTGAAACCAAGAGAGTAATTTGAGACTCTTTGGAAGAACTGTCTGTGACTTAATTCTCTGGGTGTTGGCCTTTCTACCCATCCTATTTGTGAAACTAGAACAGCAATGCTGTTGTGTAGCTCACACAATATCTCTTGTCTGTTAAAAATAGGAACTCAAAGAACCAAATTTTACCATTTATTCATCAACTTCCATTAAACCTTACCTTACAATGGTAAAAGGTAAGAGGAGAGCATAATAATAAATGAACTCAAAACCCAACTGAAAAATCACAAGCACGTTTAGGCATGTAAACACTGCAACTGACACCGTTTGATGACAGACCTACAAATATCACTGCATATTTTCTACCAGAAAGCCCAAAGGCTTAGTGATTCCTTGCCGAATGGGGATGCTTTGTTGCACTGAGGTTTATCCCTCAAATTTATCTTTCTTGACTACATTATTTTATGTTTTAACAATTTGACCTCTGCTGACCTCACATGACCTTTGAACCCAACCAAATATAACAAAAAAGAAAATCTGAAGTGTCTTGAAAGGGATTCAACTCCAATGGATCTTGGATCTTGAAAATTCTTGGAAAATTTTGCTTTTTGACCTCTGGTGACCCTAGATGATGATCTTAGGAATACTTGGGATATTTTGCTGGTTGACCTCTGGTGACTCCTGATGACTATCTTGGGAATTCTTGGGAAATTTCACTTTTTGACCTCTGGTGACCCCATATCATGATCTTGGGAATTCTTGGGATATTTTGCTTTTTGACCTCTGGTGACCCCATATAACAATCTTGGGAATTCTAGGGAAATTTTGCTTTTGCTTTTTGGCCTCTGATAACTCCAGATGATGATCTTGGGAATTCTTGGGATATTTTGCTTTTTGACCTCTGGTGACCCCATATAACAATCTTGGGAATTCTAGGAAAATTTTGATTTTGCTTTTTGGCCTCTGATAACTCCAGATGATGATCTTGGGAATTCTTGGGAAATGTTGATTTTTGACCCCAGTGACACCAGATTACAATCTTGGGAATTCTTGGGATATTTTGCTTTTTGACCTCTGGTGACCCCATATAACAATCTTGGGAATTCTTGGGAAATTTTGCTTTTGCTTTTTGGCCTCTGATAACTCCAGATGATGATCTTGGGAATTCTTGGGAAATGTTGATTTTTGACCCCAGTGACGCCAGATTACAATCTTGGGAATTCTTCGGATATTTTGCTTTTTGACCTCTGGTGACCCCATATAACAATCTTGGGAATTCTTGGGAAATTTTGCTTTTTGATCTCTGGTGACCCCATATAACAATCTTGGGAATTCTTGGGAAATTCTGCTTTTTGACCTCTGGTAACCCAAGATGACCTTTGACCTCCACCAAAAACAATAGGTTCTTCCTTACATCATGACAAATCTATATACCAAATATGAAAAGTGTCGGTCATTCCTATCTTGAGATATCATGATTACAAGCTTTTCAGCTTTTTACCTCCAGTGACCTCAAATGACCTTTGACCTTCACCAAAAACAAAAGGCTTCTTCCTGTCAACATGACAAATCTATGTACCAAATAAGAAAAGTGTCGGTCATTGCTATCTGGCAATATCGTGTTTACAAGCCGTTTGTAAGGTTTTCGCAGTTTAACCTCTGGTGACCTCAGATGACCTTTGACCTCTACCGAAAACAACAGGATTCTTCCCCTCAACATGACAAATCTATATAGGCCATTCCCATCTTGACATATGGAGATTTCAAGGTTTTCGGTCTTTGACCTATAGTGACCTCAAATGACCTTTGACCTCCACCAAAAACAATAGGATTCTTTCTCTCAACATGACAAGTCTATATACCAAATATGAAAAGTGTCTGTCATTCCTACCTTGAGATATTGTGATTAACGAGGTTTTCGGCTTTTTAAGTCCGGTGACCCCAAGTGACCTTTGACCTTCACCAAAAACGATACGCGTCTTCCTCTCAACATGACAAATCTATATACCAAATATGAAAAGTGTCGGTCATCCCTATCTCGAAATATCGCGATTACAAGGTTTTTTGATTTTCGACCTCTGGTGACCTCAGATGACCTTTGACCTCTACCAAAAACAATAGGGTTCTTCCTCTCAACACGACAAATCCATACAGGCCACTCCTATCTTGAGATATCGTGATTTCAGGATTTTCGGTCTTTGACCTCTGGTGACCTCAAATGACCTTTGACCTCCACCAAAAACAAAAGCATTCTTTCTCTCAAGATGACAAACCTATATATCAAATATGAAAAGTGTCCGTCATTCGTATCTTGAGATATTGCGATTACGAGCTTTTCGGCTTTTTACCTCCGGTGACCTCAAATGACCTTTGACCTTCACCAAAAACAATAGGGTTCTTCCTCTCAACATGACAAATCTATATACCAAATATGAAAAGTGTCGGTCATCGCTATCTCGAGATAGCGCGATTACAAGCCATTTACGAGGTTTTTGCAGTTTAACCTATGGTGACCTCAGATGACCTTTGACCTCTACCAAAAACAATAGGGTTCTTCCTCTCAACATGACAAATCTATATACCAAATATGAAAAGTGTCAGTCATCCCTATCTCGAGATAACGCGATTACAAGGTTTTCGGTTTTTGACCTCTGGTGACCTCCGATGACCTTCGACCTCCTCCAAAAACAATAGGGTTCTTCCTCTCAACATGACAAATCTATATACCAAATATGAAAAGTGTCGGTCAATCCTATCTTGAGATATCGCGATTACAAGCAGCGTCACAAACACACATACACACACACATACACACACACACACACACACATACACACACACACACATACACACACACACACGACATCACCATCGCATAGATTCCTTGCCTGCCTACGGCAAGGAATCAAAAATCAAGAAGGCCTGTATAGTTTACATACTTTAATTAGCAGCAAGACTGAAATTAAACTGATGTTATTAAACTGTTCAAGTGTGCAAAGTAGGCCTACATTTAGTTGCACCTACAACTTCACAAGCAAACACTGTATAGGTTTGCACTCAATCAAAACAAACCCGACTTAAAGTGCAATTCTCGTCATCCCAGACAGTTCCAATTCTCCCAACTAATCAACTTGAAGCTCCTCCCATGACTGTATAAATCTCCTCCTTGTGCAAACCTGTTTTATTGCTTATTGCTTTATTGCATAAAACTGCCTGCATTTACAGTATCATATATGGAATTTGCGCTATATAAAAGTCAGTATGTATGTATGTCAGTATGTATACATGTATGTCAGTATGTATGTATGTCAGTATGTATGTATGTATATATGTATGTATGTACATGTATGTATGTATGTATGTATGTATGTATGTATGTATGTATGTATGTATGTATGTATGTATGTATGTACATGTATGTATGTATGTATGTATGTATGTATGTATGTATGTATGTATGTATGTATGTATGCATACAGTATATACAGTACAGAATGACATATACTGTAGCTGAACAATTACTTTTAATAGGCCTACAGACTACTGTATGTCAGACATCATCACTCATTCAGCTGGAAAATACTGTATTGTTACTCTTAGAACTCAATTTAAAATGGTTCAAAAGGAACAATATCATGTACAGTAATGAACATATGGCCATTACAGCTTTATGATGCAAATATACAGTAATTTCTTCAACTCTCCCATGAAAATACAGTGACTTACCAATTCATAACTGAAGGATTGATGGACAATAAAAATTAACTTCTAACAAAGGTTGCAACCTTTTGCTAGCATGCTGAATCATTTTATAGAGTTCCCTCATTTTATTTAGCAAATTATTTATCTGTCAGCAGTGGTGCCACCAAGGTCCCATCAAGGCCATTTCTCACTTCCCTTATGCCCACTCCTGTGCACACAATGGTATACAGTGTACAGGAACAATGTGGAAGGGCACATTTTGACCTCTCCCCCACCACTTCCCCCATTCCTGCTTTGCCCCCCCCCCCCAGTATTGAAATCCTGGAGGTGTCTGTAAGATCTTTAAGTACTGGTTCAAAACATTTTCTGTGCACAGGAGAACAATCAGCAAATGACATGTTGAAAACACTGCATGGTATAAAAGGTTGTGTGCTTCCATATACAGTGCTACACGAAAACAATATTGTACAAGGATGAACTCACTTTATATTCCAACAAAACTGCATAAATCTTCCATCAGGAATTGCAACTGGAAAATTAAATACAGCTAATGGACACAATTGCAAATTAAATAATACAACTCCGAATCACATTACATTCCTTTAAAAACTGATGTTCCTGCTTACGGTTGAAAGATATTTGTTCAAAAGCTGACGTAAGCTTGTCTCACCGCAGTACTAAAAGTTTGAACACATTATCAATTGTTTTGCACATAATAGAGATCTTTTCAATTGGATTATAAACTCTATATTGTACTGATACTGTACAGCAGCTTTTGTGAATGTCAGTAAGTATACATGTTTAAGTATGTGACTGTACATATGCTGAAGTTATCTGATATTCTGTTGATCAATAAAGATGGGTACAAAAAAAAAAAAATACACTAATTGGAAAAATCATCCATACTCTGAAATGCACTGTACAATTTCCTGATAAGAATGGTCTTAATAATTTCTAAGGTCAAGCCATAGCACTACATGCAGTATGTTGTCATGGTAACACCAAGCAACTTTATACTGTTAGCACACACACCATAATGAAAGACGCTGTAAAATGGCCAAAAGAATGCAGGGTTACCAGTTAAGGCTACCTTCAATATGACATAATTATATCCTGTACAGAATTGGATTTTCACCCAATGGTGAAGAATACTGTACATGTCACACCTTACTTCTGTGTACAGCATGAAGTATAGGGAATATATGATCTGTGTGATGCAGCAGTAGGGAAGCACCAAGGTTATGGGTGCAGCATGCTCTGCCTATGATACAGTATACGGAAATGCTTTAATTTGAAGAGCTGAAAGCTTCTGCCCCCAAAAGAGTATACGTTCTGCCCAAATGGAGGAGGGGGAGGGGCTGCTACCACTGCAGCATCAAATGTCTTTATAGTATATTATTTTAATATGGGGAGTGCTGACTGTCGACTGAGAGAGCAACAACTGTGCAAGTTACATTGTAAGCACTGTAGAGTAACTTTGCAAAGTGAATAACTGTTATGTGAATGATCGCTCTCCCTAACGACACAAAACCATAATTGTTCTTAGGCATAACTTTGTGTCTTTTTTATGCCATTTTCACACTGGTAGATCAATAATTGCCAATTTCAGTTTAACACATGGGAACCCTGAATACAATGTTTTGAAAATGTTCAAGAAAAAAGGGGGTGGGGCAATAGGAGATAAAGTTGGTGGGGACTGGGGATGCATCTCATTGTCTCCACCTTGATTTGTGCATTTCATGTACTGTACATATGGTTCTTCTTCACCAACATTGTCAGTATTATTACTGCTTAATGGGCCTTGCTTGTAGAACATACAATACTGGTCATTATTCTACACCCTCCTGTTTCCGTACTGGACAGTATATACATGTATGTACATATATGCTAGAACTGTCCAGTTTGTGCCTACTGTACATTCACGTGTACATAGAACATACTCGATGAGCAGCTTAAACACTGTCAGCATAGCAAATACTACATTAAAAAGGGTATGAAAACCGTATCTTTCTATCAAAGATCAACTTCTTGTAAGAAATGGAAGGCATTATTAATCTATGAAAACAAGGATGACAAAAGATGGAATTATACATTATCATAATTATAGGCAGCGTCCCTTTCATGACCAGATACTGCACTGAATTTAAACTGGCTATACAAGACACAGTATTCCACCCCCTAGACTATCCAACCCTCATAGAAGAACAGATACACACTTTCAGTTTTGGTGAAATACAGTACATGACAAGTTCTAGAAGCCTGCCTCAAGTGGCATTCAGATCCTTCACATACTGTATTTTTCTGTGTGATATTTATCATGTAATTCAAATCAACAAATCTGTATACATGTTACATTCTCATGTCAAACAGGCTTAAAGTGTATCAAGTCTCTATCATTTACTAGTGCTACAGAATTCTTTGGGAGAGTCTACCAGACTTGTCAAAAGTTTGCTCATCATTCAGTAATTTTAAAATTTCTTTTAAGGGTAATCTGCCTATAACAGTTTGCAGGAAGTGGACTGTTACACTAAAATGCAATGATGCTCAGTACTAATTTTATTTACCACTCTTTTACATCTTTTCATATTTATTTTATTTATTATTAAGCAAGAGCTCTATCCACTCTCCTTTTTAAAAAAATCTTCTAAGCCCTCATGCAATTATACTCTGAAAAGAGATCTACCTACTGTACATGGAATAGCTTTCAGCTTTCTTCACACTGGCCACCACTGTACCTTGTAGAATAATCAGCACTGCACAATCCATAAAAATAGGGAGGCAAGAAGGAGGGAAATTGACCAAGTCTATAAACTCTACAGCTATGCTAGTTTGCAGAACGTTGTTAAATTCTTACTTGAACAGTGGCACACTAATTTAGAATTCTTTTTTACCTAATTCTAGTGATCTACTGTATTTTTTTTAATCATACGAAGTTACTGTACCTCTACTGTTGACTCTCATTTTAAAAGGTATCCTTTACTTTTTCAAATACCCCTCTTACTGTGATTTCCCTTGAGGCATACCTGCTATATCTATCAATGTATACTCTAGCATTCATGGCTGCAGTATCACAAGAGGAAACAAAGATGCATTCAGTGATGAAAACAGTACTGTACACGTAATTTGAAACAAATTCCAAATCTGCAAATGTACATGTTATATGCACTTTGCATGATTGTTTAAATGTACAGTACTTCATTTTAAAATTGTTTTCAGCTACTGACACCCAGTTTACAGAGCATCTGCCACCTTGCATTTGTGATGTTCATGCCATTCACTTCAATTACATAAGGAGATATACTGCATGTTTTGTTCCACAAATTTGTTTAGGGTATTACAATCGCAGCAGGAGTCTGCTACTGTAGCACACACAGTTTTGGCTATATGGCTCTCAAGCACTTTTAACTCATGAACCTGTATGGGTCTGTTAAGAGTGTCATTTGCTTTTATAAAATTAGTGTAGTTATTACTACATAGCTATTATAATCATCAATCTTCTGACAAACCTCAGATTTGGTGAAAATTAAGGCTTCAATATACAGTACAGTGCACATGCATAGCAACTACGAGAAAGTCCTGTATGACCAATACCTTGGGTGGAAAAAGTTGAGAAGCTGGAAGGCTCCTTCCCGGAAAATTTGGATATGGGAAATCTTGGTCATTGAGGGAAATTGACACCTTGTACATCAAAATATGGAAGAAATTAAGGAACACTGGACTCCCTTCCTGGGAAATAAACACTGGACTCCCTTCCTGGGAAATAAACATTTTTTCCAGCCCTGACCAATACTGCACTGAATATGCAGATAGTACACAGTACACGTATGAGTATTTTATAATAAGCTGGCAATTGATTACATACACAGAAGGAAAAAGAAATGATACAAAATTTATCTAGCACATGTAATGTAATAATAATGCAAAAGAACTGAGTTCTGGCCAGATCTCAATTCCCAGTATTTAAGTACCGGTGCTGTAACCGAGTGAATACAGGGGTGGCATTTTCAACAAGAAAGCTAAGCAACCAGGAGGTTCAGGGTTCAATCCCCGGCTGGGGCCAAGTAAGGTGGGTTTTTCATACAAGAGCAATCGACAGTTTTCCCATCTGAACTGGCCTTTCAACAGAAACCAAATTTAATCAAAATTTTTTGAGTAGGTTAGCCACCCGACATGAAGTTGTAATTCATAAGCCAAATAGGCTTCTCCCACATTCGTGGTCACTCAGTGTCGTAAAATAACTGACCTTCGAGGCCTGCAAAATTATTATTTCAAACAGAATATTGGATCAAGGTCAACAGGACTTCCAATCAGCAATCTTCATTTGAGAGTACGAAATTCCGATTACTTCATACAGGGCTAAGATCATGTGGGCTTTTTGTTTCTTTTTGCTCCACATTTTACCTCCCAAGATACATATACTGTATGTCCGAACCTGTAACTTTTTCAGCAACAGATTTCACAACTGCTGTCAGTGCTGTGTTCAGCACACACAGTATACTGTACACTAAAATTTCTGAGATGATTTTTGAGATCATTTTATCTAAGCTCTACAACACTTCCATACATATAAAAATAGCACAAAAAAAAAAATATTTAAGCCGGTTGAATGCAGTAACCTACTGTATGACACAATACGCTTGGCACATTTCAATGTATTACTTGGAAAATAGCAGCCTAATTGTGAGAAAAATGAGTGGCACTCATATTTAATTACCACCAAACATGATGATGCAGTCCATCATTACTGTACTATACCTGTACACTTACTGTACAGTAATTGATCCTATCATCATCACCATACAAGAATTGAACCAAAGACCAACCAACCTTCAAAGGGTGGCCATTGCCTTCTTAATCTACTGTACCTCCCACCCCCACTTACAAATATGTATTCTTTCATTTTACTAATCAGAGGGACAAAACTTTCCTCCCCTGAGGGTCTTTGCTGGACGTGGGAACAACAAGAAATATGTGTATAATGTACACTTAAAGACAGACAGTCATCACCCCAAAGTATATTTTTAGTGTAGGGGTATCAAAATTCTCAGTTGGTGACTGCTCTTTGATTGACATCAAATTTTGAAAATTTGAAAGATGCAGAGTAGCTCACATTCCACACAAGGCAGCGAGAGTGCTTTTGTTACATTTTATAGCCTTGTATGCTCACCAGGATGTGGCCGTAAGCAATAAAACAGGTTTATTCCTGCACAAGGAGGAGCTTCATACAGTTATGGGAGGAGCTAGAAGTTGCATAGTTGGGAGAATTGGAGCTGTCTGGGATGATGAAAATTCCCCTTTAAATACCCCTATGGAGGTCAACATGAAAAGTTTTCATAGAATGAGGGGATCAAGAATGAAGTTTCCCCAGCCACAAAATCCACAAAACTCAATGGTTTAGGAGTCTGCCGTACAGTATGAGCTCCGATACTTATCCCATTACGGAAATACATGTATGACCCTAACTGCCCTACAATAATTTCGAACCAACTCTTAGTACAGGTGGCGCTATTGGCTTTTCGATGTTTTATACTGTATATATCTACAGTAGCTCATTCGGACTTCAATTTGTCTGCATGAAGGTCAAACTCGGTCATAATCTTGATGACAGAAAATTCTTGAATACTCTGAAAAACCAGACAGAGTTCCAAATTGCAGAAAGCTTTCCAGCAAAATTAAAGCATGCACCTGGACTGAAAGCGTGGCAATAAGGAATGAGCTAAAGACAGAGTTAGAAGGGCAATAGCGCCACCTGTGCTTTAAGTCTGCCAGATACAAATTGAAAGGCAATTTATAGGGAATCTACCACCACCTCTAGCCATCCGTTGTTGAGAATCCTGCATTCTGAGTGGTTAAACACTGACCTGTTATTCCACAACATACCATCAGTAAACATACAGTAGTGAAGTTTTTCACACATTTTTGGTGGTAGAATAGGAACAGCCCTAAACCACATTTGCTGGACAATTATTGTCTCATAAAACGTTTCGACTCCAAATTTGCAAAATAACAGACATGGCTTCACCTCGTTCATTATTTTGCCAAATCTGAAGTCTTGACAGTTTATTCACCAATAATAATCAGCCAAATGCGATTTATTCCTTAAATAAATGTAAATAGGAGGTAAGGACAGGCAAGATAGACTGTGCAGATCTCCAGATCTCAAGTCTTGGCAATGCCCTCATCCTAACAATTCCAAACGGTTTCACATGTACCATTACCAACAGGTGTAACTCTAACACTTTTCTTTTTCCTAATCCACAAATTTTCTCAAGACTTTCCCCCTTGTAAATCACAAACAACATTCAGCTGTCATCAAGTCACCTGATATAATGTAATTAGGCTGACATGAGGAGAAAATTTGATGAGCAGCAATGAGAAGTGACACATTGAAAGACAGCCATGCTCTGCAAGTGAATTTACACAAATTTGATGAAATGAAATTTTCTTGTAACAATACAGTAACTAAACCGCACACATCACATGCCTCCCCTCAATTTTGATATTACAAGATTTCATCAACAATTTTGTATAAGTTTATTGCAGACTTTACCTTCAACAGAAATGACAAGGTGAAAGAGAACTTCTCCTTGAATAATATTCTTCCAAAAATCCCTGAAGAAGTTGCACAATTCAATTTTTCTTTAATTAACGTACACTTAGTGGCCAACGACATGAACACAAACACTACATAAATTCATTTTACTGTAAATAATTCAGTTCAGAACAGAACGAAAGAAAACCTACAGTATGATAGTCACAGTTACATGAAGAATGATGTAAGTGGTGAACTATAGAGATGAACTACAGCACTGAGCTAGCCAGTATATACGGTATACAGCTAAGTTCCCTGTGCAGGGCTAAAACTTAACACTTGTACCATTGTCTGAGATCAGTGAAACAAAAATGCATCAAACCATTTTCTCTTTTTGAGCTTGTCCAATGGACAAGTAGATTTTACTTGAGCTGAATAGTTCACTATATCAGCAAGAAAGTATGCAATATAAAAAAATATCCCCATAAAATGTGGTATTGTGACAATGGTATCGAGTGTCATTTATCACTGAAACATAAAAAATAAAAAAGATCATTGGAAATCATAATAATTTAAATGTTTGTTTACTAAGGCAGCTTCAAGATATTCAAAATTTTCTTTCTTCTGCATTTATTGCTATTTTCATGTGGACAGCCAAAAATATTTCAGACAACCAAAATTTGGCTCCAGTAACACTGTCTGACAAACAACCTGAAAATGTTTTGGAAAAGCCGGCCTGCTGTGTTCTGCTTACTCGCTGTTTTAAAAGTTTTTCAAAATCAATGGGGAGTCTACAGTCTATGGTGGTCTATTCTCATAACCTTTTGTACTATATTTTAAGCAAAAGTTCTCTGCACATTTGAAGTGTGGACGGGACTGGCACAGATGTCTATTGCCCTGTGGGACTGTATTTCTTACTGTCTCCAAAGCAAAGTCGGCTAGTTAACTGGTCCACCCGAAGGCGCTTCAGTCCGGCACGCAACAGACTGCGTCGGCTGGGCAACAGATTTTAGAGGCAAGCCTATAATGCGATTACTGTCTCCATGCTGAAACATAAGTTTATATACTGTAAGTTTACTTTGAATAATGCTACATGCAAGCATGCTCTTGCTGCATGCCACCAAAATGTGCTGTCTCAGAATAGCATAAAAGTAAGACCAAATATTACGGTTTTTCAAATAATCAGGAAAAAGTGCAGAAAAAATAGGAGAACTACAGTAAGTCAATTTATACTTTCCTTTCAATTTATTATTCATTCATCTGTCACATAAAATTATACAATAGCATGTGGGTGCAAAATCAAGTTACTAAAGTCAATCTTTTATAGTCGAGAGTAAACTTTATTAAATGCCATAGAGGAAATTACAGACCCAACCAGCCAACAAATATGCATGCCTCACAGTATTGCCTAGCATGTCCTTGGTCTACAGTATACTGTATAGCACCAGGCTTTTGCCCAGTGTGAGGGTTGAAGTCTTCACTAACATATGGCCACCGTATGAGGGACAGCCCTCAGTGTAACCATTCCAATGTTTAAATTGAAACCTGTGTTCAATTCTACACATGAATGTTAAATATGCATGAGTCCTGTCAAGAGACTTCATCCATGACCAACTTTGTCAGTCCTGAGCCTTCTGTGAGCACCAGTGTTCAGTTTATACATGCTGTACCAATTGCCTGATTAGCTCTCTTTGGCTTAGAACTGCCACAAGGGGACTACTGTACCATCCCTCCCAGCCTGTTGGCCATTGCCAAAGATAACTTTAATTTACACAGCCCCATATTAAGTATAATCTAAAGGAGCTTTATTTCAAATGTACCACAGGGACACTGCTTTATAGTTTGTGTGGGCATAGTATACAGTATGCAGTTGAAATATGTACAGTAGCTGGTTAGGTACTGTGGTGCAAGCTTGTAGCACTGACCTCCATGTTGTGAATAACACTGTGCAATGCTAAAAGTAATGCTTCTCTGTGTCAAAAACACAATTGTCTTAATTAAGCAGATATGCCACTGCCTGCAGACATTCCCCAAAACTCCCTGGACTGGGAATCTATGAGCCCCGATACTTACCTCCTATTTACCCAGATCTAGTTCCATGTTCTCCGATTCTTCAAACGGACGACCCTGAAGCAGGTTCTCTTGGAACAGCCACCACTCTATGAAGGGACGTAAGTCCGGATCCAGTGAGATTCGTAATGAGAGGGGATGAACGTCCCGTTTGAAGAATCGGAGAACATGGAACTAGATCTGGGTAAATAGGAGGTAAGAGAGGGGCGATGTAGATTGATGTTTTTTACTGTGATAAGAAGGATGAAAATAATTTGTCTGTTCTTTGGGCTGTACCATCCAAATGGGTACTGTTTCCCAGATGATCTGCTCCTACCCTTGAGCACATCACAAGGAGAAATCACCTTGGGCTAGACTTCTATACTTGGACCTAGTAAATCATTTCCTGAATTCCTGAAACAAAGAATGACTGAAACTAGACCCCCCTCCCATTAAACTGGCAATTATGTGCTTTGAAAAGAAACTTTTTCATTCAGTCAGTGCATTTGTACCCCATAACCATTTAAAAAGTTAAAAATACAGTATTACTTGAAGATTTTCCCCAACTTATTTCAGTTGAGTTGGTTTACTAAAATATTTGGTTAGAGAGCACAGACCCTAGTTCACATAAACCTCTTTTTTGTGAGCATCAACACTGGGAGTCTAAGCTAAGGAAGGCTTGCATCCACTTGTTAAGATTTGGAAGGACAAACTAATGTAGATCTTGAATTTAAGACACCATACCGTAGGTGAATGTTCACTGTGGTGAAAAAAAATGTGAGGGCTTCTTTGGGGGGAGGGAGAGGGAAAGGGGAAGGGAACATAGTCGCAGAACATCCCGTGGCTACAAGTTGTAGGTATGCATGTTAGGTTGAATCATCTGTTATCTCTGTTATAATTCTACACTGAAGTTTCTCTATACCCTATAGATGCAGCGGAGTCTTAAAAGCTGGACATCAATTTTGATCAAACTTTGTTGAAAGTCGGTACAGGTGGAGAGTGGGCACATGCATACAAGTGCCTTTCACAGGGTAAAAAACACACAGCCCTCGAAAATAGCCTCGGCATTCGGCAATGCCGAGGTAAAATGCCGAGGTAAAATGCCAAGGTAAAATGGCTTGACTTCGGCAAAAATTTTGCCGAGGCGATAGATTGCAGTACACGTGTACAGGGACTTACGGTACTGGTTACGAAAGCTGCACACTAGGCTCGAAATGAAGCTTTGAGTAGCGACTTGAAAAGAAATCATTTTCTGATAAAATTTCCACCACGATCGAAACTTGAGCAAATATATTCAGTATTATTGCTTTATAAACAAAACGTAGTTGCAATTTTTCAAGTTTGATTGGAAAATCTTGATTTAAAAAGTTTGTTACGATCGGTATTTACTCTACGTACGAAACTCACTGTCTGCTGTCAAGAAAGTGATCGCTGTACACACATGAATATGACATGGCAGAGTGCGACCTTCAGATTTCAGAACTACCCGTTTTATCTTTTATAAAGTGTAATTAAGTAGGAAAAATTCCCAAATCGGCTGTATTGGTTTTATCAATGGAATTCCAGAGCTTAAACAAACAAATTACGTTAACCTACTGTAGTAGAAGTTTGTAAACAAGTAGATAGGCCAAACTTTTGCTAACTTGCCATGCACATGGCTGCATGACTTTTACTGCCGAGGTAAAGCGTATTTTTGCCGAAGTAAATCGTTTTTACTTCAGCAATTTTTTTGCCATAGCCAATGTCTTATTTGGAAGGGCTGAACACAGGAAGTGCTCTCACTGTGCAAGTTGGTGGGGACCTCAGTGTTGAGGTACTATAACTGCATACAAAGAGCCCAGGTGTACATCCCATTCACACGCTGCTTTAACAAATTCTATTTTCAATTACTGTAAGTACTTGTCCACTGTCCTAACTGTCCTCCTTACTTGCCCACATGGATATTTACTTGTCCAGTTTGAATCTGCCTAATAGCCCTGCACGTACAGTCGTACACTGCCAATGTATTGCATGCAAGATCTAAACTTTCACTGCATTTGAAGCCCTGCCAGACTTCAAAACAATTTAGAGACTTGCATGAAGTCCTATTTCTTTCCTGTCTGCTTGGTCACCTTCTCAAGACAGGGATATAGGATAGGATATTCCTATTTCAGCAAATTCATAATCTACAAATCCCACCTATAGACCACAATCTCTCCCTGTCTCTATCCTAAAGAACTCCTGGAAGGGTTATCACTTACAGTACTCTAATAAACCAACTCTGTAATATGTATTATACCATGGAACATTATACTATGGTTTGCAGAGTGTCCAATCTTTCTTTTGGTTTCAAACTCCATGTTTTTGCTGCCCTAAGTTGTTACCCTTTTTAGGCAGGTGGGTGGGCCTTATCTCTGAGTTATGCATGTCTGCCCTGGTTATTACATACATGCCATAAATTACACATACTCTGGATGTGCTGATCTCAGCATTCCTGCACATTCCTTTCAAAAAAGAGGCCCAATATCCTCCTTTATTGTACAGTAACCTCTTTCACTAATTATACCTGCCTCATGGGGTTCTTCTTCAACCCACCTTAATTATTTTTGTTGTAAGTCATTTAGTCAATTGTAGGCTTTTAATGCTACATGTAAACATCCCACCTAAAGTAATGACTTGCCTTTTTCAATGGAACTGCACTCAATTAGTTTATTGATTTCAAATAAAAATCACCCACTGCATTAGAGCATTTTCAATCTATTGGTATGGACTAACAGCACAGCTTTTGAAATGGCAGCAAATGGAAGGTTCAAGGAACAGTTTAATGGACCTTTGACAGTTTTATATTGTACAAAGGGTAAGCATGTACTGTACTTTTCTAGTCACCCTGGCATGCAACGGTATTGTGAAATTACATCAAGTACAGCAGTTTTCATCTGTTTCCTTGGCTACAGTATGCCCCCTCAATATACTACATATGTTCTGTATGTATGCTGTATGTCCTTCCATGTCACCACACAAATACACTTCTCTCTAATGAAAACAATAATGTGCCCTGTACAACTGGAGATATTTCTGCACAATTGAAAACCTGTCTATTAAAACCATTCCAATTCCCATTTACTGTAAGAGTCCTATTTAAGACCTGCCCAAGGTTTGAGAAGATTCATCAGGATTCTCAAAGTCTGCACACACTGTAAGACAGAAAATTACACTGCAAGGAAACCTTGCTTATGTTGAGCAATACAGTACAAAGTAATTGTCTGACCAGAGAGTTGTTATTTGGAAGGAGATACATTGCTTTGAAGTGAAGTTTACACTGCCAAGGTCACACAGTATATAATCAGTCTCTTGTACCTTTCTTGGCATTTCTATTAGACTTTTAAAATTACACTGGATTACATAATTCACACAAAAGGGACTTGTTGTCTGCTACATCTTCAGTAGGACTGGGGGTCTTTCGCTACTGTCACAGCATTGCCAGTCGCTGGAAAATTAAAAAATATTGCATCTTTGGATGCTCAGTGATGCAGATCATAATATACCAGTAAGGGTTTATGTAAAAATCTGAATCTGATTGTATATCCAGTTATTTCAGGAAACTTCCAGAAACTTTCCAAATTGTGACAAAATTTAAACTTCTGCCTTTGCAGCTCATTTGCATGACGTTCGTTCTTTAGGGAGGGGCAGACCTCATTGGTTTATTTCAATGAAAGATTTGTTTCGAGTTTTGTGGCACCTGTCCCTAAATTGGTGGCAACGTATACCCACTAATCAAAGCATTGTCCTGAGTAAGCCAATTGTAACAGGATTACAAGACCTAATGATGTTGCCAATACATCGATGTCAAATCGAAGCGAACAAATAAAAGAAAGAATTCTCCATCACTGGAATAAGTAGCTTATCATTTATAATCTCCTCAAGAGTAAGTGGATCATAGTGTATTAGCATAAATTAAACTTTCCGTTAAACCTCCTTCCAAATAACAACTCCCTGGTCTGACAGATGTAGTGACTAAATAATGTAATTTAGGAGAGCCATGCTACCATGTATGAATTAATTTGACCAGTTCAAAACCACCCACGAAATAGAAAGTGGCTGATGCAAACGTTGTGTTTGCATAGCGAATAAACTTACTTTACATACATGTATGTGCAGTGTGGAGTCGTGTGTTTATAACAAGATATCCAATTCTGCCTGGCTCCAAATCTTCCTGAATCTTTAAAAATGTTGTATGGAAGAAGTTATTTCCTGTTTTATTGCCCCAGGTAATTGTACCATCAATTTCTGTGTTTGTTTAATTTAGAGTGATGGTAAGATTGAGACAAGAATAATCACAAAAATACTGCAGTTTTCACTTTCGATGCATCTCAAAGTGCTGCCAGAAGGTCTTCAGTGTACGGTATTTGTGTACAGATCTGTATGACCGCCCATTGATATCAGGTGTATGAACAACAATATCATCAATATAAACATACATATTAACTGGACAACTCTAAATTCAATTGTCGGAACACAACATCAATAAGATTTTGAAAATTTTGACTTGCATTCTTTAAGCCAAATGGAAGGTGTTTGAACTCAAAAAAACCCTTCACAGACAAATGCAGTTTTATGCTAATCATCAGGATGTTTTGCAGCCTGCCAAAATCCAGATTTTAAATCTGAAGTTGAGAAAACACACGAACCATGCAGCGAGTGAAGTATAAAATCCATACTTGATATCGAGTAGTTGGAGCTTTTGGTGACAGCATTAAGTGCATGGTAATCGATAGCTAGTGGGTACTGTAGGTACCATCAGATTTTTGCACCATGACAACTGGACTACTCCATTCTGAACTTGATGGGGTAATCAAGCATAACTTAAACATCTCATGAATCTGTTCCTTTAAACAAATACTGGGTGACATTCTATACTGTATGCCGATTTTCTGATCGGCTTAGCATCTCCTGTATCAATACCATGATGCATCCAATTACAAAACCCTGGGAAATCACTGAAAACATCAGCATATTCCCTAAGTATTTCATGAATTACATCATCATAACCTTCAATTTTACCTGACACCTTTTGTTCAACAACTTCATCTGAGTCACCTATTTGGGTACAGTAGATTGATCAGAATTTTCACTACTCTCTTCCTGTCTCGTTTGGTCTCTCATCATTACACCATCTAATTGTTTCCCATCACTCCATATCAATGGATATTTTACACAAGGTTGCAGTTTTCCTGACCAGTAGGCACCATCTTGCAAGTCAACAATTAGGGCAAATTTCACAATCGAATCGAGACCTGATAGCAAAGGGCAAGGTACATCTACAACTATTACAATTCTGCTTGCTCCTATTGGCTAACTACTGTACAGCAAGGGAACAAAGTGCTTTACCCTGTACCATAAGTGGGGTACCATCTAACAATGAAATCTGTATGGGTGTATCAAAAGGAATTACAATTGTACTCTGAATGAAGGATGGATTCACTAAGGACACTGCTGCCCCACTGTCTGCATGCCCCTGAATGCATTCCATTTATATTCACTTCAAAATAGGCTCCATCTAATGTAGAAACTTCCCTTTGAGGCTTTGCATGTTGAGAAACTTCAAGTAAGTTTTCATGACGGCAATCATCATATACTCTCACAAAATTTAAGGTTTGCTGCTGGCTGTTGGGACAATCATAGCTGTAATGTCCCATTTCATTGCAAGGATAACACTGAACATTTTGAGCACTTTGCTGTCTGTTTCTGGAGGGACCTCTGCCCCTCTGAGCTGTATCTTGTGATTGGGAAGTCACAGGCATTGACCTACCAGTGAGAGACCTATTCCTACATGAGGTTCTGGCAATCATTATGTTATCAACTCGATCAGTTAGGCCTAATTCCTCAAGGGTAGACCATTTCAACTCTAGGAGTTTAAACGGCAAAGCTTCATCATGCAGTGATGAGACCATTTGGTCAGCCAAAAGCTTGTCCACTTCCTTCCCAAACTCATCCATAGATAAAAGATATCGGATGGAGTTATCCACCTTCTCAAGTACAAACGTAAGTGATTCCCAAACTCTTGGAATGTTTCTGAAGAATGCTTAGATGCACGTTGAAACTTCTCTCTGTACAAATCTGGTGTGAGCTTGTTTACCAGCATTCAATGTATTTTGTCTCACAACTGGAAAATCATGCCTTTGGGAATCAGTGAGAAGATGTACAGCTTTCTGTGCCTTTCCCCTCAAGTAAGACTCAAGAACTATGGAAAAATCACTCTTCAGAATTCTTTGATGGATACAATGGCCAGGTAACATTCAATATCATCATCAGGACTAAGAGTATGGAACCCACGAAGCTTACACACAGGAGTTGAAAGCTGTTCTTGTTGGCTAGAAGATGTGATATCTTTAAGAGTAGGTATGGTCTGCAGAGCTGCAATTCTTTCCTCTTTTGTCTTTAGCTCTGACAAGTCTAATCTATAGTTTGCACAAAGTTCCTTTATGTAATCAGCCCTCATAAAATTGGGTACAACTATACTGTAGAATACCCTGCCTCATCAACTAACCCCACTAAGCATCCGGATACTCAGTCGTTGTCAAGTCGTTGCCACTATCACAACTCTTTTGCACTGAGACTACGACTGAGCATCCAGCCTCAAATGGATGCTCAGTGGAACTGAGTAGTCAATGACGTCATTGCTATAGATAATTCACTCACTACGACTATGGCTGAGCATCCAGCCTCAGATGGATGCTCCGTGGAACTGCCTTGTCAATGACATCATTGCTATTCATAATTCACTCTGCACTGTGACTATGACTGAGCATCCAGCCTCAGATGGATGCATAGGTGGCTACATGTGTCACAATACGTCGTTATTAAATTATCTTCACTTACAGATTTGTTTTCTGCAGTACAAATGCACTAAGACTCCACATCAATGATTTTTTGGTATGATTGACCATTCTATACTGGAAAAAGATTATGGCATCACTGGTGATGTACTTGCCTGGGTTAGCTCTAATCTTGAGAATCGCACTCAGCGTGTACAACTCCAGTCAGGTGCTATGTCAGAACCGTGACCACTTAATTATGGTGTGCCCCAGGGAAGCTGCTATACTAGTCCCGTGGCATTTTTGTTATTTGCCTATTTGCTGTTATGCAGAAGCACTTACCCAAGTTCATGTGTATGCTGATGACACCCAACTTTACTTGGCTTTTAACCCCAGTCAAGATGCAACCAATAGAAAGTGCTCAGATACTGAAATTGAAAACTGTGTGAGGGATTTGAGAGCTTGGATATTATCAAATAAATTAACAATAAATGATTCAAAGACTGAATTTATGCTACTTGGCTCCAAATCCAGCTTAGCCAAAGTGCATGTTAATTCAATCCAAGTAGGAGAGTGTGTGGAGCAAAAGTCCCGTATGTGCGAAATTTAGGGGTGTGGCTTGATGAGCACCTAGACATGCAACTTCATATCACCAAACACTGTCAAAAGGCGATGATGCTCCTGCAAGCTATTCGCTCTGTTAAGAAGTGTCTTACTGCAGAAGCCACTCGAAGCCTACTGCATACTCATGTGATGTCATGTCTCGACTATGGAAACAGTCTTCTTATTGGTGTTCCCAGAGTCCACATTTAGTCAATTTCAGATGGTACAAAACATGACAGTTTGTTTGCTTGCACAACCTTAATAAATATGATCATATTACTTGTACCTCCTACAATTAATCTGAGCATTGGCTCACAGTTCACAAAAGGGTAAATTTTAAACTGATGTTGATAATCTACAAATGCTTAAACAATCAAGGACCGAAATATCTCAATACATGCTGATGAAAGATTTTAATACTATTCACAATCTCATATCTAACAGTGACACATTACAATTGGTACAGTAGTTCCATGCACCACTTCCAAGTCATATGGTGACCATGCGTTTATGGTAGCTGGGCCCTGACTCTGGAATTCCCTTCCACTCTCTCTCATAAGTGCCATGGATACTTCAAAATTTAAAGCTGGACTAAAGACTTACCTTTTCAATCTATAGTCGTATCTCAATTAAGTTTCGTCTTTTTATGGATTCTATACTATATAACATTTTTTGCAAAGTGCACGTGAATGACTTTGTCACATCGTGCGCTATATTAAGTCTAATGTATATATTTAAAAAATGGTTACCAAACAAGGCGGGGTATTCTATAGTTACTCCATAAATTTAAGGTGTGGGTAATGCTCCTGGGCAATCTTTCCTGCCCCTTCGACTCCATCCATGTTCGTAAGAGATAAACAACAGGACTATTGCTCAAGGTGAAAATCACCAACTTGCAATAAAGCAAGAAAACAGGCTTGTAAAATAACATACAGTACATCACAATACAGTAGTGCCAGTGAAGTCTAACTTTCAAAAGTAGACTATACTGTATAGAACCAATTGTGGCTATGGACTACCACCTCCAAATAATATCCTGGCGACTACACCATTGTAGAGTGTGGAGGCAAAAGGGCTACTCTTCAACTGCTTGTGATACTCTTGTCTTTATTTTCATTCATTCCCAGTGTACTGTACACAGGCTAACCTTGTGCACCTGTGTACAAATGCTTACCAGTAGAAACGTCCCCTTACCAAAATGTCTCCGTACCAAAACGTCCCCGCTATTGGTCAAAACGTCCCCATGCCAAAACGTCCCCGTTTTTATGCTGATTTACATAACAGTAGTTGGTATTGATATGACTTGTATTTCAGAACAGCTTTAAGGAAATTGAAGTTTAGCTTATGTTTGCTATAAATAAATGGTACGTGCCCACAGCATGAGTTGCTGTGTACGGTACACTGTAAATACAATCAAGTGGGATAGGTTTGATACGGTTGGTGGTGCTAGCTAAGTACTCTTCTTGTCGCGTGATTCATTTCTTGTGCGAATCTGTGGGTATATATAAAATTATGTTATGTGTAATATTCTTTACATCGGGAGATCACGGCACAGATTCCATGGCAATTACCCTTTGGTATATGCTTGTGTATGTGTTCATTATGGTATACTAAGTGATAATGAAATATTTTCATGTGGTCAATCAAGCTGGGAGATATTACTGGACTTATTCTTATTTTGTGTTTGAAAATCCAATGCGGGGATATTTTTGTATTACATATACAGGTATAATACCACAGGGACGTTTTGGTAAAAAGCGGGGACATTTTGGAAGCTAAAAAGCGGGGACATTTTGGAAGCTAAAAAGCGGGGACGTTTTGGTAAATACCATACAAACAAGCACACAACAATAGCATTAACCTAGAACCAATCACCCAAAGAATAGGATTAGGCCTAAGCTAACTCAATAGCATATATAGGCGTATGCTACTCAACAACACTGAATAGGAATTTAAAACATCTTCAATAATACCCAGGTCCCTTCAAGTTTCCTCCCCTGAAGTATAAGGAAAGAAACTAATGATTTTAGGGGAAGAAACTAATGGATCCCATGTTATAGGCCTACAGTACATACCAATAGTGTGAAACATATAAATGTGTGGTACCGGTATCTCAGTAACATTTGCGAGGTTATTTCAATACTAATTTAGAATCAGTGCCCGGAAGTGACGTAGCATTAACTTCTGAAATGTAAAACTTAACCTCCAAATTAAAATATCAATGCCAAAGTCAAGTTCCAAAAGAGCGACGAAAAGAAGGTGTGGAAAGAAAGGTGACAGTGAGATTCGAACACGGAACATTTCAAGAACACAAACGCGGTACAGCTTTTCTGTATTGCGAACCTATGTTCTAACCTGTAGCGCTGCGAGCTGAGCTGCCGGCAAGCGATTTTAAATATTATAGGTACACACTAACTGCATTGCGTATATATATACAACACAGAATGTATAGACTATATCTCTATGTATACATTCACAGGTAGTGAATGTATAACCCTAACCTTATCTCTATGCATATCACATATAACCCTATCCCTATCCGTATGCATGCCCCGTACCCTAACCTTATTTCTACGCATACCACGTGTATAACCCTATCCCTATCCATAAGTCCACCATGTATATAACCCTAGGGTTAGATGGGGGATTTCGACCGCTTCAGGGTTTTTGGTTTCAAAAATTAAAAAGGGCAAAGTAATTGAACCATCTTACCTATGGTCAAAACCTACAATACCTCTATTACCATTCAGTGTATGTCCTTTGTTTTATTAGTTTTCTCTAACTGAAATATATAATGGTCATAAAAGTGGACAAAAAATGGCTGCTTTCAACCTACCTTAGGGTATTTTCAACTGCCCCATTGAAAACCATGCAAATTTAAGGTAAAATAAATTTTGTATGGGTCATAAGGGGTCATCATGCAGATGTTGTGATATAAGTTACACATGAAGGTAACTATTTTACATTTGGTATATTACCATAAATTATATCACTTAAAGTTAAAATTAATCAAATTGTTCAGATTTTTCATTAACCCAAGCTCCCAGGTCTCAGACGCACGACAAGCCTCCTAGACGCTTGGAAGAAAATCATGTGCGTCCCGTGATGTTCAGCCTTATACGCACAAAAATTGTAGCTCTAAATGTTGCAAAATTTCTTGGCAAAAAGTACCAAAAATGTGCAACGATATACTGTACCGCACACTTGCAGTCAAAGTTCCTTTGAAGCTTCAAGCCTGCATATTTTCCAGCGAATTTTTCAGTTTATGCCGCAATACTACTGGAAGCAATATAATGTTGTAGGTCTGTCTTGCACGCCTGTCATGGGATATGCTCCATTTACACGGAAGCTCGATACATGTGCCTGTCTGAAGGGTTAGGGTACAGTATAGCGCCATATCTTGTGCATGCACATACGTATCTATATAGGTTACAGTACAAGTACGGGACTCTTGGAAAATTTTGGAAACCCTTGATATGTTTGAAGGATGCTTGAAATAGAAAGCTGAGAGTTTCAGGACTCTTGAGATTGGAAGCCTAATGAAAACCCTGTTGTTGTAGTTTCCATGATTTTATGCTGGTCAAAAACTAGCCTAGGGTAACTTGAGCCTAGTTCTCACGTACACTTTGCTCCCTGAACTAGGCCTAGGCTATTATTGCAACACAAACTTTTGACCGCATGTTTCTGTGAGAGTAACATTGTCTGCATGCATTGCTGCAGTGATTGTTGCTATATACGCTTATGCGCCTGTATGAACGTAACCATAGCTATGGACTATGTCACAACTTAATGTGTGCTATTTAGCATACAATAGTGTGAATGTCCTAGTAACAAGGGTAAGCAGCTTGATAGAATGGTTAAAAAACAAAATTGGATCGTTTGTGTAAATCAAAATTTTTGATCTCTTTTTGGACACTAAGTGCAGTAACCTTAGAATGAAGGCAGGGATTCCGCCAGAAATGCAAAAAAGGGGGGGATTAATTGTTCCTAAACCCCTAGTCCAAATTGATGCTGTCCCTGACTAAAGTTACAAGGGGGTTCAAGGGGACAAAAGCTTGCTTCAAGACCCCTATAAGGTGCATTTTGAAGGGTTTTAAAGGCCATTTACTTATGAAAGTCCAAACATTGCTGCAAAGGTGTCCTCTTCTTAAGGGAAGTCACACAAACTCGTTCCTGCGGAGCCGCGCGGAAGCTGATGTCATCAAGATTCTATGAATATGCCTATTGACGTCACACACCCATTTCCGAAGTTCACCGATGTTTAATAAGCCTTCCGAGGCCTGTCCTTTTGTGCCCAGCTTACAGTCACACAATTGCAGATCTAGCCCTCAATAGTTCTCCTACTAGACTGCTATTCAAAGAGGGTAACGTCCAGACAAAAGCTCACACACAATTACGTCAATAAGTGATAGCCATTCAGCCTCACAAACCTTCGCTAATCCTATAAGCCGATTATTTCTGGACTTGGGGTTTTACCGATGACTTAACTACTGTATGTTGATAACTGTCCAAAAAACAAAACATGAGCTACAGCACATGTTTACCGACCAGCCGACGGTAGCATACAATACAGTGCAGCTCAAAATAAATCGGACATTAATTGCGTTATGCATTAGAGAATTTACTGCAAATAACGCCGGCAACGCAACTAACGTTAGTTTCGTTAATAAACTCTAAAGTTAACTTGCGCTAGAACCTAAACTGGAAATCTTTTAGCCAAGAAATGATTCCATCGTTAGTTGCGTTTAATTATGGTTTGAGAACAAATGCAGCATCGACACTGGCAACGATCTGTGCATTAGTTTTTTTGATATACTTTATCCCAACGTTCACTTAACCAGCATGCCGCATTTACGTTCATTTTCATGATAAGCGGGTTACAAATAATGAAATCTCCTAACTGGACCGCAATGATACGCCCCACTAGTGCGCCGAGACAACTCGTGCAAAGCTTGTGTTTTGCAAGTTGTACGAAAGGTACCGTATCGGAAAAAAGAGAAATTATTGCATACGTCGAGAAAACATTTTTCGGATCATACCAATTAAAAATTATTTTGGACAATTGGGATTACGACTATTGATATGGCTTTTCCCAATGGCTCAGGCTCAGTGGGAAGTGAACTATAGTAGGCCTACTTAAGGAGCAGCAGCTCTTGTCTAGTTGTGGGATCGTAGCGATAATCTGGGAGGGTGAGAGTTAAAACTTTGGACACATCACGGCCGTCATGGACTTTCACTGCTTTCAATATTGCGTTTTACTTTTAACAGTGAAGACGTGATTATGGGTCTAAGAATATCCACTGGAAACAACCCCTAGACTTTGTGCTTCGCGCACACCATATTTTTTGAATTATCGATGAAGGTTTAAAATTCAAGTAAACATTTCCACCCATCACCTACCCTGACTGGGAGGATCCCACATGCTCATGCGTTACATGACTGCTTCAGGCCACCAAGCCCGTAGCCAGAGGAAGGGCCGGGGCCGGAGCGCAGCGAAAGTTTCGTCCTGAGAAATTTTAAAGTAACCATTTCCTCATTGCAGCTTAACGTATCTCACCCCCTCCCGCTGAAAAAAAATATTTAGTCCGCCTGGAAGCTACCATACCCTTTCCCCTTCCCATCTTCAGTATCTTGTCTGGCAACCGATTCTCATAGCCTGTGCAGTTAAAACTAAGAATCGGGTGCGTCTGGCTATGGCCTGAAAGCCACTTCCTAAGGCAGCAGTCCAGAAAATGGTCCGACTAGTCCCCAAGCTTTTGAGGCCGCAAATAACTTTTCAAGGGTCTGCCATGGTATGGCCACCATCAAAATATTTCAGACTTTTCCTATTATCCAACGCCAATAAGTGCAGTGAGAACCATGATGACACCAAGACTAAGACAAGACTCTTAAATTATTGATTATGTATAACAACATTCAAACATACCCCATGACACTCAGATCTAAAGACCATCAAGTCAACTCAGTCTCACCTTCATAAAAAAAAAAGCCGCACGCCAATGGCCATGGGGAGGAAGAGCGATGTCACGAGAAAAGTTTTCGCACTGTAGACATTTTTAAGAAAAGGTCAAAATGATAACCCAAACATCAGCATTCCCATGAAAATACCATCACCCTCCAAAAATGCATTGCCCTCTTTTAAAACCTTTTCTAGCTTCAGGTCTGGGTTTCATTTCGTCCATTCGACAGTGCAACCAGCCTCGCCCCCATCGGTCAGGTTGCCAGACTGCAGTATTAAGCATCACTTGGACCCTGTATCAGGCACGTAACCACAGGGAACATGAGGGGGCATGTGACCTACCAGCCCCCTCAAAAAATATCGTTGACTAATTTTCAACAAACCAAACCAAAAAAGAAAAGAAAAAAAAAAACTCAGAGAAAGAGAATATCAACTTTGGGAAAGACAGAAAAGTTCCGAATTACAATTGTGGTTGGGAACTCCCTGTCACTGGACATCTCCCTCCCAAAGACAAAGATCCCTTTGTTAATGTGCGCCCCCCGCCCCCCCCCCCCAACACACACATACTCTGGCCAGCTGCAGTATTTCCGTATTTACAAACTTATCCTACAGTCCAGGTTCAGTCCTTTGGAAGTCTGTCCATATTTCCGGTTTTTCATCTCCCCCATTCCACTCCCCGTCTCAGCCATCCCACCCTGTAATGGAAAACTTACAATTAACTGCATCGTTCGGGCCAGCGAACATGTAAACAGTTCGTGGCTTAATTCAAACTAGAGACATGGGCACCGTGTTTATGTTCTTTGGCCCTGCGGCTGCCGATTCACGGTCGTACTATCACTTCCGCGTATAGGCCTATTGTAAGTGTGGCTAACCTAACGAAGAAAACGTCATATCCAGTATATTGCGCAGTATCACTCGTGTTGGAGCCAGCTGCCACGGGCGAAATTTAATTTCGTGAAATATCGGCAAATTTCGCAATTACCATCCAGATTCATGCCGAGCCTTATTCGTGGTTTTAATTTAAGTCCACTACTGCTAAAGGTATTCGGAAACCATGTAGTACAGGGTGAAATATCGGAAAATTGCAAACTCCAAAATGGCGCCGACCTTCAACAATCGCGAAAAAATATTCCAGGTCCACATGAATGACGTCACTTGTGTCTGAAGAGCTCGAGAAGTGACGAAGCCACATGACTTCCAAAAAAGGCCACGCAAAAATGGGCGCTGGCCGTTAATGAATGAATGAGTATTCAGTTCTGAGCTGCCGTTGGATACTGGAACTTACAAACACCGTAGTCTTCTACAAATTTAAAGACTTATACATCTTCCAGCCGATTGGCATTCCCGTAAAATTCAGCACAGTAAGCCAGCTTAAATTTGACATTTTTTGACTTCTCAGGAACTACTCTGGCTACCGACCTCCCGTTTAAATAATTTTGTGTTTTCCCTATTTTCTCATTTGTCTGAAAATTGTTTGCCTAATATTTTTCGTTTCATGTTTTCTACGATTACAGCTGACGGCGGAGACGAAGGGGGGGGGGGGTGTGAGGGAGGCTACGGGAGCCTTAGAGAGCCTTAGACCCCGCACTTTTTCTGCCGTGGGCATTTTGGGCTGCCTTAAACTGGGCTGATACGCTTATATTTTCTTGAACATATTGGGCCGCTTCGATGATTTAACCCCCTCTCCTGCACCACTTCAAAACTGGACCCGTGGTCCCTGGTTACGCAGTTTATATCTTTCTAAGTTTCCAAAAAAACTGTAGAAGTCTGTTGGCATGTTAATGCAATTTTTATGGTGATGTCGCATAATAAAAACTGCTTGATTATGATGGAAAGACACATCGTTAATAAACTTAAATCGTTTCATTTTTCCTTTATAAACTTCCGTTTCCTTAAAGACATTACCATTGGTAATGGTATTTTTAATATAAATGCCCCCCCCCCCCCCTCACAAAAAAAAAAAGAAAAAAAATACCTCCAGAGAATCTCTTACTACATTTCTAGGATGTTGGCCTGAACTTCCCTGAAGTGTTGTAATTTGACCGAGTCGACAACTTTAAAGTCACTTCATACGTTAAAATTTCTTACGTAACCCGAAATCAAAGAACCACGAACGGCCTATACTACAGCCTAACAATAGGGAGACTGCTCTATCAGGCAATACGTTCTTCAAAATGTAGGCCTTGCTTTTTTTAAAGCTCCTTAGCCCTCGCTCGTTGCTGAATATCCTGAACTTTGAAGTATGACGAGAAAACACAAGTGTGACCGAAGTGTTTGTGTATGTATTATTACTCAAAAAATATTGGAAGTAAAGCCTCAAAATTACTTGGTAACTTGTGGCCAAAATTGAGAAACGGTCCCTAGGCCTAATCCTGACTACGAAAGGTGATATGGATAATATTGCATGTACGCACACGGTATACGGGTAAAAATGTACAGGAGTTTGAATGCAATAAATATCTATCATTCATCATTGTCGTCATCAATTTCTCATTTCGTCATTAGTCTTGTCGTTACGTCATTTGTTGTAACAAATCATAGTGAGTTATTCTTTGGATGGGATGGACTAAAATAGGGACCGGGCGGAGTTACGATGCACCACCGAACGAATCAAAATCGTCATACGGGCCTGGCTTACAGTAGTTTCGGCTACATGAAGTGTACCGTGCGTCGCACATCAATTTTTGTGCACTGCATGCCACGTACATTTTATGCCACCAGGCTGCAAGCTGTTTGGCCCTTAGTAAAGCAACGGAAGGAAGTTTCGCATGCAGTGAGAAATACTAGAATAATGGTTGTTTGGAACTTTCTTTAAAAACAATCTTCGAGTAAGTTTTACGGCAAACATTTGTTTTAAAATGCACCTTTACAAGTCACGGGGTCCCTTCCCGAAGTTTAATCTGAAGAAGCTAGTTCACCCGTTTATAAGGCGGCACAAAAGGCCCACGGCAGAAAATGTGCGGGGGCTAATGCCCCCGTAGCCCCACCGTCTCCGAGGTCACTGTTCACAGGCATAAGATCTTCTCACATGGCTGCAGAAATATTGACAGCATTTCCCTTCCGTGCGACGGGCGTTTCTATTTTGAGAATATAGGATCACAAACTCGGTTGCAAAATTAGCGTCGATATTAACAATATTCAGAACTTCGTGGACTATTTAAGGATGAAACCCACAGAGCCTTAGCCAAACGGGATCAAGGTGCGTTCACACCAAAACCGAAATCTGCTGCGTTTTGCGGGCGAGGCTCAGAAATATTTGCCCAGGACAAATAGGGGCAATTTTATTTCCATGAAAATTTAAAAAATAGCCCCATCCGTTCTAAGATAACAAATTTCGCGTCCCACCCGCAAAACGCAGCAGACTTCGGTTTTGGTATGAACGCTCATTAAGACTGACTGATATCCATTTTTTTTATTTACAAACCTGCAGTTAGCGTCAAAAAGAAAAGAAAAGGAAACTGCAATGGACCTAACTTATAGGGCCTCGGCAAAATTGGAAGGTTTACTAAAATGCCATCCTTATAGCAGTAATTGTTTGAATAATTATGAGCTTAACCTGTTTTTTATTTCGTTCGGGGAATTTCACTTCACATAGTGACAAATTCTTGGTTTGTAAACAAGACCAACCATGGTCACGGTCAAGTTTTCCTTTCAATGTATAGAAGCAGATAATTTAAAAAACAAAGCAACTAACACTGCAAAACATACTTTCATCTAAAAGAGAAAAAATTCTTAAAAGAAATCAAAGAAGGAAAGACACAAACACAAACGCAAGAATTTATTTTGGTTCAAAAAACATGTGAATAGTTTAACAAAAGAAAAGCAACTGGTCTTCACACTTGAGCGCTCGCTCACCGTAGCTTCGTGTAAACTGTGCTGAATGGGTTTATTTAGACATTTCGAACAAAAGCTGTGGCACTGGTCATGACGGAAATTGGGAAGCTGTTTACTAGGCCATTGTGCTCTGAAATCGGATTACTACAAGCTAAGAGGAAGCTGTGCATAATTCGGAGAGTGCTCGGCAGTGCCGAGAAGGACAAGAAAGATAATGAGTCAAGCTCCAGTGAACACGCAAATGGGCTTGTCTACAATAAAGGGGTATAAAAGTGTTACAAAGGTGGTGAAATTTGAAGTCCTCTAAGAATAAATTTTTGTTGTGTTATTTTGTTTGATTGGTAGTCTCAATTTTTTCCTGAGAGCAGGAAGATAGTTCTTTTCACCTATCACCACTTTTTAAGTGGTAAGTGTTACTGGTTACGTATGTAACGGGGACAGACATGGAAACTCTTTGCTCCAGAAATCTTTAAGGAGGACAATATGTATAAATAAACCCTGTATTTAATAGAATGATAAAGAACAAACACTTTTTCACTGAAATTGCATTACCATTAGTTAAACATGGACTAGTATGGAGATCAATGGTTACGTTAGTAACAAGGACGGACATGTCCGTCCTCGTTACCAACGTAACCAAACTATGTTCGAGAAAACTAAGCACTTTAAACACTTGAATGCATTTGACACAAGTTTTGCTCTTTCCTGAAGTGTAAACTGATGACATGTGAAACATTCATCAAAAACCAATGTCCCCATGTACCTACGTTATACTACAGACAAGGACATGGTTACGTTGGTAACATCTGGACGGACATCGCCGTGAAGGCTCTCATACCCTTGTTGTAAGCAAAAAGATGGAGGAAAGCACACAAACCAGTGACAAATATGGCCATCTGCAAACAGATGCAGTTTTATCAAATTCTCTGGTAGTTTGTGTCCTACAGGCCTGTTAATATGATAGTTACCAACGTAACCATTAGGGGACAGACATGTTACCAACGTAACCATCATGTGCTCCGCAATTGACTATGATGCATTTACTGCTGGATTATTTTATTTGTGGTACTGCACATGATCAAGGTTAAGTGTTACATCATAACCTTAGCTCTGGAAATCTTTTCTTTCAGTTAAAATATCAACTATTAACATTTAATATCCAGATGGACGGACAAATCTCAAAATTTTACTCCAAATTGCTGATAAAATTTTGCGGTGTTTGTGCACCTAAAAATATTCATTTATCATTTACCATTTATTTTGTACATTACATTTATGAATGAAGACAAAGAACCTGCATCAGTCACATCTGCAAAGGTCCCACTCACATCATAAATTTATTCCACATCCTATGTAACACTTATAGGTGGTAAAAAAGGCCAAAATAGCCCCAAATTCTGCCCAAAACATCCTTTATATAAGTTGGCCATTGATAAAATTGTCTTTATTATCTCTCTATAGTCCTCCAAGTATGGTGAACTGTAAAATCACCAAACCATTGTGACATCTTTCAAAATATCATCAAAGCAAAAAACACACACTGAATATTTTCCTTTACTGTAGACAAGCCCAAATCCGTCTCCGCGAGGATCCGCAGCAACGAGTTTGTGTGGCTTCCCTAAGTAAGAAACCAAGATATGGACAATTTTTGTAATTTTTATGGAAATGAAAAGGGGGGATTTTACCCACCTTCTTCTGGAAAGGGGGGGCCAAATCCCCCCCTTTCCCACCTTTGGCAGAAACCCTGGAAAGGTCTTAATAAACATATAGGACCCGTAGAGGTCACTCACATAGGAGAATACATGAATCTGAGAGAGATCAAGACCATTCAAAATTTTTGATGGTGCAGTAGCCCAATTTTGCCAATGGGCATATTGCTGACCTATGGGAAGCTCTACTGCGACCCAAATACTAGGTCAGCAGACTGTGGACTAGTCAAAAACTAGGCGGTCAAAAATAGCCTGTTAAACTGAAAAGTGGTGTGTGGGGGCAGGTTCTTTTCATTACAACAACCCAACAATACTTATCTATCTTGGTTATCAAATTTGAACACTATATAATTAAATTTATGGCTGTAAAGGTATGTAGGCCTAGAAGTAATGCACTTATCAATTGAATGACACACCCCACTACCCCCGGATATGGTCAGTCATTGTCCACAACTTCATTGACAAACATGTACATTGATGTACCCCTCAGTCACTTTTGTGATGGACAATTGGTATAAAATGACACACCCCTCAGTCACCAAATTGATCAACAGTTTGCGATTTTGGCCGACATGTGCGTCACCAAACTGACTGACAAAAGTAAGCAAGTATATGAGGCACAATGGTGTTCAAAGGTTGTCATCTTTGAACAACTGATAACAAATGACCCACAATGACTCAACCCTTTGTCAGTAAAGTGACTGACATCTGAGGTAAAATGACTCACCCCTTTGTCACTCTAGTGGAGGACAATATTGGTACAATGACAGATATGTGAGTCACACTGTCACTGGTCAATGACCCACATTTGACTGACCATGCCCGGGGTTAGTGGGGTGCGTCATTCATTTGATAAGTGCATAAGTCATGTGGCTTATCGCCCATTGTAAGAAAACATGATTTTGAAAAATATGTAGCCTATACACATTCCGTTTTCAGGTTTGGATTGGTTAGCTTGAGTTAAAAGTTTGGTGATTTTGAATTGCCACTAGTTCATAGTACTTGGTGGCAAATACATTTCTACCGTGTTGTTTCTTCAACAAATTTGGCAGAAATGTTCATGGTGGATGGAAATACTCTAGCGGTCGAAAACCTCCCATCTTACCCTATCCCTATGCTAGTCCTCAGTAAAGGACTGTGGTCATTCGCCGATTGCTCACTATACACAGTCCTTACACCGACCATTGGAAATAGCGGGGGGATAAGCCGTCTGTGTAATGGTTGAAATTATCTTTCTTCTCACAGCAAATTTTGAAAGAAAAATCCTATTTTACCACCAGGTCTTTTCTTCTCCAGATCTTACAGGAGTATTGCATCTATTTTTGATCACTGAGAATTTCTGGAAAGTGCCAAAACTGTGAAATGAAATCAGCAACTTTTTCGCGCCGTAAAATTTATTGTGTGACTATGGAACTTTGTTTACATCGGTATGCTAATAAGCTACATGGTTACGTCACTAAAAATGTTTGCAGAGCCAATTGCCATGTGTATGTATAGGAACTACAGTAAATGAAAATGTTGTACGTGATGTCACAATGTTACGCACACAGCATTCTGATGTCAACAAAAATTTCGAATGCTACAGTAAATTTTTACGAAGTGGCAAAGTTGATGATTTTATTTCAAATTTTCGGAACTTTATAGAGGATTAAAGTGATAAAACACAACTGCAATATAAGTGTAAGACATGGGAAGGAAAAGTTATGGTAGTTTATTAAGACTTTAGGTCCTACCTTTGCAATAAGAAGAAAATCAATTTCGACCAGCACTGTGCTGGTCGAAGACCCCGAGTTTTCAATGAGTCGGAGTAAGGACCGTGTATAGGGAGCTATCGGCGACCGGCTATACACGGGCCTTTACTGAGGACTATCCCTATGCATACCAGGTCACAGTACATCACTTCCGGGCACTGATTCTAAATTAGAGCCTTCATTTCAATGCTGTAGAAAAGATGTGGTCTTTGTTCTGAATATGGAGAGACTCGATGTACAATTTGATAAGTGCTGAAGAATGCAATCCCAAAAAGGGGTTTCATGCTATTAGTACACATACACATGAGACTAGGGAGAGAACGTCATCCCTAAACCCCAAAATACTGTATGATTAAACAGTAGTCATTCGTATATCCTTTCTATTTGTGCTTCGGATATTGCTTATTAAAGAGGACACTTAACCCTAACCTAACCCCTAAACTAACTTAACCCTAACCTTATCACTAACCGAACCCCAGGCATAATCGAGCCCCCAGGTGGAACCCCTGAAAAACCTCGTTTAAACAATAGGGTGACGTTCTCTCCCTAGTCGAATGTGTACACATACTGTAGGCCACATCAGCACTAACGTTGTGGGCCTACCGTTACTCGTTAGTGCAACTGCAAAGTAGTACACCTTACAAGTACATAGGCTAAATGGGTAAGCCATGTAATGTAGCCAATGCATGTATAGGCAATAGAGTAGGATATATAGGAACTAAATCCTACTCTATGCCATGGCATAGCGCATAGGCTTAACAGTGTGATGCCCGATGGTGACACGGACCCAGTAGTAGCAGTGCAGCTGCATAGACAAGTAACGTTTACGCCTAAGCGAACGATTAGTCGTGAAAAATATGAACAAACAGTCAAAAATTTCCCAATGAATTTTACTTGAAGCTAAACGCTATTCCCATCATGGCCCGTTCAATCAAATTAGTAACTCACCTGGGAGCTTGAAAATTGGGAATACAACCCTGGGAGGGTGGATGCTGAAAGTGAAATATTTTCTCACGTAGATCACCGTACCGTTGCTCAGGAACAGATGACTCTTCCAAAGACAAGATGTTGCCAGAAAGCTTTTACCATGAAGAAAAATCCAGCTGTAGACTCTTTCATATAAATATCATTTGCCTATTTCCTGTATGAAAAGGCCTCGTTATAACTAAATTACTTACAAATCATTATATTTATCCTTACCTACATTTTTTTATAGGCGTAAAATGAATCTAGTACTTAGTAGGACATATTCCTCGGTGTAGCATAGAAACGATCAATGTGTAAGCCCCATAGAGCAGGATGTCTATATTAGTCCTAGCTAGTAAGAGTAACTATAATATGCGGCGTGCTTTCTATTGGACCACTAAGAGTATTTATTGACTAGAGACCAACGGGTAAATGTAAATGGTACTAGGTCTTCTTTTGTCGATGTTGTCTGGAGTCCCTCAGGAGTCCGTTTTAGGACCAATTCTCTTTTTAGCGCACATCAACGATATCGTTAGTAGTGCCAGTTCTAATGTCAGGCTTTTTGCTGATGATTGTGTTTGCTACCGAGTTATTGATGATGCTAGTGACTGTCGTAAGCTTCAGGTTGACATTGATAATCTAGGTCTCTGGGCCAAGACATGGGGTATGAGGTTCCAGCCTTCAAAGTGCAATATCATCACCTTTGCCAGAAAAAAGAAGCCTGTCTGTTTCGATTATGTCTTAAACGGTGAAAAGTTACTTAAGGCTGATTCAATTAAGTACTTAGGGGTTTTTATTACTAGTGACCTTAGTTGGGATAAACATGTCCAATTTATTTGTAATAAAGGTAATAGAATCTTAGGGGTACTTCAAAGAAATCTGTCTTTTTGCCCTAGCGATGTGAAGCTAACTGCTTATAAGCAGTGGCGGATCCAGGGGGGGGGTCGCCGGCGTCCGGACCCCCCCTCAAATTTTCCAATGTGCCCTTTTTCAAAAAATGTTTTTTTTTTCACACTAGCAAAAAACAACAAACAAAAAAAAAAACAAAAAAAAAAAACGAGACATTTTCACAGGTAATGACAGTGTTTTCCAATTCCGAGGAGATTTTGGGTACCCCCATCCAGTATCGATCAATCCACTCGTACAAGTCTAGCCATGTATCGCAGAAACTTTCGGCAATATATTTGACTACGGTAGCCTATATTGGCCGCCCCGAAACCCGAACAGTGCAATCGTTTTACAGAGAATGTGACTACAGTATGTCTGCGTGACAATCAGGCATTCTAATCACTTTTCGCTTGGAACCACGTGTGGCGTGCTTGGGCATTCAGAGTAATACAAAACACGCAGATATTACGTCATACTCACTAGCTATATGCAATGTATTACTATTGGGTTTTAATTTAATAATGATTCCAAAAGGTCACTGCTAGTCTTTTGGCCTTACAAAATAATGACCTGTTCACACTCCATAAACGCTACATCTACGAAACCTTCCCTCCACCCTCTAGTATCCATCCTCTCGTGAACAAGAGAGAGTAGGTAGGCTAAATACGTTTCGCTATGATATTTATAGTCTGGAATTACTCTCTTCTTTTATAGTGTTGCCCTAGTGATGGGAATAAAAAGTCAGTCTTAGGTAAAGTCCACAGCCAAGAGTTGACCAGAAGTCACAATAGACAAATCGGTGTTTGTTTCATTTTAAAATTACTATATAAAATCACCACCAGGTCAAATAACGCAATGTCAGTCGGTTCAATTTTTGACGTCTTTGGACCGATTACCGGTCTGCTGTCGCAAATGAAAAGCAAACATTCGACTTCAGTCATCTATTCTGACAGAGTGTTTTTGATAGTCGCGCCGCAACTATATAGGGAACACAACATACAGTATTTTAACCTCCTCCCCCAGTCGAGATAGCGGTAGCGCCAGGTGGAGGAAGGGTTCATGCCCCCGTCGGGGAAGGCTCGCCCCCTATCGGAGAAGTTTTACAGTTTCGTAGGGGAGTCTTAGTCGAAAGTACGCAGTCCCTGACGACAACTAATCGACGGTTTACCTGTTTTTTTTTTTGCTCTCAAGAGGATAATTTCTGTAATAAGAACCCAAAATTTTCAGCGCGCTACGCGCGCTGTAGGGTCACTCTATTTTTTCAATAGTTCCATTCCACATAGCAGGATAGCACAAGTCCTGCCCACCTTACCAAGTAACATATGGGCAGAATACATAGTTTATGTAAAGGTCGTAACTTTCATTCCATATCGCAAAGCCTAGTTGGTGTTCTCTTGTGTGTGTCATGCGGTACAGTCAGTTGGTGAGCGACTTAAGCCAGCCGTACACTACACGACTTTGCACACCGCAACTCAACTCGATCGTCGGATCTCCAACAGTCGTATAGTGTGCATGAGTTTACGACTGCGACTGAAAGTTTTAGGACCAGTTTTAAGTCGCCCCGCCTACAGTCGGGAACAACCAACATGTTCGTTCTTCCCGACTGAAGTCGGCGCGACTTATAACTGATCTTAAAACTACCAAACGCAGTCTTAAACTCTTGCACACCTCATGACTGTTGGCGAACCGACGATCGAGTTGGGTTGCGGTGTGCTAAGTCGTGTAGTGTACGGCTGGCTTTACGGAGCAAAGTTTGGCTATTTCATCGTGTAGTCCAGGTGGTTTCGATGCAATGTTATGTTACACCCGATACGGTCTACAAACCCTACAGTTCTTTTTTTTTCGTTTCGTCATATGTTTTATGTGTAAGCCTATCAAAAAATTTCGCCCGCTTCGCGCGCTTTTCAATTTCACGATCCAGATTCAAAGAACACTAACAGTGCGCAACTCGGATCATGAAGTATTAAGTGATATAATGCAAAAGATGCCTGTAATTGCATATGATAATGAGGCTCCCACATTTGCCCTTCTCATCATACCCTCGAAATCATGAGGGAATGTCGGAACTTGGGGTAGCTGACATGGCCCGGCCCCCTGTTGGAAAAATTCTGCCGCCACCCATGGTCAGTTTACTTCTTTTGGCTTTCATAAGGGTAATTTCTGGGATAAAACCCAAAATTTTCGGTACGCTTTGTCCACTCTTCCTCAGTTCAGTTATACTTATAACTTAATATAGTACAAACCCTTTCCACCTTTTCAAGTTAATAAGTAGAATACATGGATTTATGTAAATGTCGGGAATCGAATCGCATTTCGCTAAACCTGGTTAACGTTCACTTGTGTCTATCGTACGGTACGACTAGTGACTCGAGGAGGGAAATACAATAAAGTTATGCCCGATAGGGCTCAACTGTCCTCTCAATTGTTCTATATAAGCTCTAAATTAGTACATATTCTTATAAAGGTAGGCTTACCCAAAAAATTTTCGCGCGCTTCGCGCGCTTTGTAATTTCACCGTTTAGATTCCAGGTTTTGATTCCAGTTTTTGCATCTCTTGGTTTATCCTTTCTTTGTCAATATGCGGTAAGTTGTGTAATCGCTGACGTTTATGGGAACGAAAATTTAAAAAAAAAATGGATGTGTCCTTTTTACGTTGGACCCCCCCCCCCTCAGAAAAGACCCTAGATCCGCCCCTGTATAAGGGCCTTCTCCGGCCTGTTTTGGAATATGCCAGCAGCGTGTGGGATCCACACCAGATTTACTTACAGGATAAGCTGGAGAGTATTCAAAGGAGATCGGCTCGTTTTATCAGTTCGACCTTTTCACGTGAGCCTGGGTCTATGACTTCTGTACTGAAAGACCTCGATCTCCCTTCGTTATCGGAACGTCGTAGGCAAAATAGACTAATTCTTTTTACTAAGGGTGTTTTTGGTAAGGCTCAGATCCCTGTTGATAGACTTCGGCATCCCACTCGCAAAATTCGTGGTATGCATAACCTACACTTTTGCCATCTTTATACTAGGACTAACTGCTACAAGTATAGTTTTCTGCCTAACACAGTCAAGGATTGGAATAGTCTCCCTGCCTCTCTAGTCGAAAATTCTGTGCATCATAAAGACCCCGTTCAGTTTATTACAAATAGCATTAGGGCTTAGGTACCCCTCGACGCATGCGTGGTGAAGTAATGTCCCTTTGGATGTGTCACCGTATTCCGAAAGAAGAAGAAGAAGGGTCATTCCGTGTCAAATCACCGGAGGGTGTTGCTCATCCGACTCAAAAAATTCCCAAAATATTTGTATGTGTAGACAGTCATGAAAAAAGCATGTCCTGAAACTTTCAGCGAAATTCCTTCAACTTTGACCGATTTAGAATTCGTTGAAGTTTGATCGCAAATCGGTGGCAAAATGACATTTTGGCATTTTGATCAATTTTGAGGGCCTGCAAATACACATCCCACCACCAATAATATTAACCTAATTAGACTATCCCATAGAAAAGGTTTCTGTAATATGAAGGTTTTCAAATGTTGTTTTGTGAAGTTATGGCTTCCTAAAATGGCCCAAATTTGCATTTTTGACTATTTTCGCCACACAATTGGTCACATTTAGGGATCAAAATCTCTAAGTATAATACCCAGAGCCCTGTAATTTTTTGGGGTAGTTGTCTGATACACAGAGAATACAGAATGTAATTTTCAGGAATTTTTTCGGTTGTGATTTGAAGAAATGGTACCTCAAAAATGCCATTTCGCACTGAATTGCAGCAACCCGAGCATTTTTGGAGACACAAAAATCACTGATGGAGACCATGAAAAGTCATTGTATTTTTGGTTGTTTATTTGGGTTACAAAGTTCTTACAAAACACAAAGTTTCAGATTTCTAGATACTTCCATTATTTATTTATTACCTTGCAAAATTGCTCCGTCGCACAAAATGGTGCATCTTTGGGGTCAAAAAGGTCAATGTGGATCACGTTCAAAAATTCTGATAATTTGTTTCTGGAAAGATATACAACACACCAAGCTCATTTAGACTAAAATTAAAATTTACTATGTACTTCATGAGAAGGAATTGAAGCAATTAAAAGAAATATGATCTTACGTTGCTTGTGCCCAAATAGGGGTTTTGGTTCCAGTGGGTAATAAAATTGAAAGAAACTGGAATGAAAAGGTTTTCTGTCATGTTGTAAACACTGCTTTCAAGTCTTAAGTAAGACCGTAGTGTAGTGGCCGGGAATGGAGAGCCCAGGTAACAGTGTGGTGGTCAGAGCCATGGCTCTGGTCTGGTGCTGATTTTTTGAGCACACACTCTACAGGCCGCCAGTGTTCTCTCTGTGACAAGCATAGAGCAGGATGACAAATTGAGCGAATTCTATAGGATGAAGTTCGATTAAGATTCTATCAAGACGTTACACGAACGAGGGGATTACATGAAAAGCGTGAGCGGTTTCAGACTTCAGTTTTTAAAGATTGTCATGATGTTGAACACATATCAATTCAGCCTGGGGGACTGGGGAGGGCAAATTTTCAGACAGGGCAAGTGACTCTCAAGCTGAACACTAGACGGGCACGTAAGTAATTCCTCCGTTAGTGTAATGTCTCGGTAGAATCTTAATCGAACTCCATCGTTCAATTGGCGATTCTACCTCCCAGGTAGCAAACCTATATGGGCCCATGAAATTTGCACCCAAGATTCATAAGGGGCCATATGGGCCAGCCCACATGTATGTGGGATATCATGCAGTGCACTTTACCCATATTGCACCCACATATCAGTTGCCCACATGGGCCCCAGAACTATCCCATATGGGTCATATGGCTGGTCCATATGGCCCCTCATGAATCTTGCTTGGGTGCAAAAACAAATGGGCCCATATGCTGGCCCATATGGCCCTAGGGATTCCATATGCCGCATACGACTATGCAAAGAGAGGCACGGGGACACATCGAGAGACTTGGCCAAGTCTAGATTCCCCCTTTTTGTGAAAACTGTAAAATGCCAACTTATGCCAACTCCCACAAAAAGGTGGAGGTGTGACGAATTGTTTCTTGGGGTGGGGTCGTATTCAGTCTGACGAAGATAGCTAAAATCGTTTGATTAGATGAACTAGTCATGATTGGAATTGATAGACCAAGGGTTGGTGATAGATATCGAACCTTTCTTTTCCCTAAATATAGGACTGTCAGTGGATTGTGGACTAAAACTATTCACCCGTTAGTGACCACCTGGCGGGACAAGCTGATCTTATCGTATCGGCAGCCTGTTACTGCTAAAATTTTGGTATTAAAAATAAAATCAGACTGCTACCGCTTATCTTTTCCACCCCAAGATATTCGCAATTACAATAAAGGATTCAAACATTAGCAGAGTTTTTGCAAATTATCCATGTGCCTGCTACCTTTTTTGTTACAGGCCTGCAATATATTTATTTTTAGGCTACTTGTTTTACTTTTTTCTTTTAATTGTTTCTTTTTGGTGCTCTTAGGATTTCAGTCGCCGTGCAATAGGTATGTTCCTAAGTTAACCTTAGTTTGGTTTATGATTTCTCTGGATTATGTTTTATGTCACTGTTTTAGTAAGTTTCAATTTATGTTTGAATATTCATTTTACACTATCTCTTTTCTGTGAGGAGCATGGTGGTTTTCAGTGATGGATCGCGGATATTGAATTCTATTCATGTGTCCTGTCAGTGGCACCGGCATGGCCGGGGGATCATGTGGTTGCGTGCTCCTCCAATCGATATTCGAAACATTACGAGAACTTTTAAATGAACCCAAAAGGCGTTTAGATGATAGGTCTGTGAAGGAGGTAGGGTGAGGTGTATAGTTGACTGATTGATTGGATCTAATTTAGTCATCATTGCTATCACAAATTCCCGTTCGCAAACTAGCAAACTACCAAACTACCAACCTTCTGTTCTGTTGTTTTACTTTTATACCGTCTGGCAAACGTATTTGCATTTCTCAAAGGTAAGAGTTTTACTACAATTCTAATGCAAAACTTCGCCCCGCTTCGCACGCAATTGCCACGGCATTACAATCCATGCCTGATGACCATTATTAGACCAATACTGAATGCACGACATTATTTTGGTGAAAACTATTGTCCAAAAACTATAGGTAGCCTACAATTCCAAGCTCAGACTTGCTTCAAGAGGAAATGTGGAAATCTTACATTATGAGTAACGTTAAGCGTGACACACATGATCTGAAGTTTATTACTCAGTACACAAGCTTATTTAAAGTTCACTAAGTTGCTTATTAATACCTTTCCGGAAAATGAGCATTATGAAACATGCTTATTAGTCCTCTACCCCTTAGTTTTGCTATACCTTACCTTCATTTAAAATAAGTTATAAGTTCGATTTTGTGAAGTGCTTGGTGTCCTCCCCTGTTGTGTCATTGGGATGACAGCTAACAGCTTCATGCGAGTTCCCCATTTTGGACTACCTCAGAGCTTCCAGGAAGCAATATGCCGGTCTCCGGCACTCCAGCATCAACGGGAGGGATGCCATTTCACAGGTAAAATATAACTTCATAAAGAGAATTGCTGCATGTTATTAGTTCGGAACTTAATTGCCAAAGATAATACTATGAACAAAAATATCTCAGAAAGGAGGGGGGCCCCCCACCACCCCTCGCCTTAGACTCCTCCCCCAGAAAGGCACCTCTGTACGAGGTGATAAAGGAAGGATCCCCTGGTGCTAACTTTTGTAGTTACGCATTCTGACAATTTTACAGTGACTCTCTGGGCTTATCTGGGGGCCGGAGGGTTACGTTATCATCTTACGTTATATTCTTGCCATGCCATCTCATGTTCACTTATAAGCCGAAACTAAATTGAGACATGAGTCAATTCTTGGGTTAATTTTCCCCAGACAACAGTGACTAAAGTCATTTCATGTTTCGACACTATAATTACTGAAGGGTCGGCGATCCCTGGGATGGGGGACACTTTTCACACCAGATAAAGATATCTCTCGGAAATCTAGCAGTCTAGCTGAAGTTCAAAATAAAAGTAATAAATTAAACGAAGGAAGACAAGAGGAACTTCTAGTTAGATGTTTCACTTGTGTAAAGTAAAATTGCTGTGTGAAGTAAAATGGCCAACCATGGCAACATCCTGGCTACTTGCATAACGTACCTAATGGCTCCTACTTACCTAGAAACCCCTGCGTAATTGGCTCAGATACCTGTGCTCCATCTCGACTGATTGGCTATGAATAATTTGATATGAGTTCATTTGGGTGACTTGTTACGGCGCTACTTTTTATGGTGTAATGGTGGTCCAAGCGGAGATTTGTTCCTGGATACTCAGCTGTAGACAAATTGAGTACATTAATTTTTCAAGTACAAACATATTTCTTTTTACAGGAACAGTATCCGCAACCAGTAACCCAGCTAAACATAGACTAGGCTATACTTAGCCTGCACTTCAGAAAACCTTTCACAGGCACAGTCATATAATTAAGATGATGGGGATCACGAGGCGACATCCACTCAGCAAAAACATCTTTATCTTTGTCAGTGCTAAAAGCGAAATTTTGAGGCAAAATTCATGCTGTGATTCCTTGCCGCAGTTAGATAAAGCTCCTTCCGCCACCTTGGGAAATGTTTTCCGTGCCCGTAATGGACGCAGTTTGACTCTCCTTGTTACAGGAAATCCTGGTGTTTATTTTGTCAAACATACCTAATTCACTCATTGCCCAACATTTTGTGATTCAGGAAGCAAAAGGGATCCCTATTTTGTTTATATATTTTAGCGAGAAAGATCGTTATCCAGACTTCGGACAGGGCGTGGGTCTTTGTGTGACTAAAGACTTCATCCGCATAAATTTTCTGAGATTCAGATTACACCGTCCTGAACGAGTACACTAAAATTTGCAATGATCATAAATTGGAATGTCGGGCAAACTTGGAAGATGTGCGTCTGACTCAGATTGTCAGAGAGAATACAAATAGCGGTAGGCGCCATTTTGTTCACAGAAAAGTAGGCTTCTATTTGCAGATTCATTTGGAAAATTTTTCAGAGAACGTTCTACAGTTGAGAAGACTTGATTAAGTGGAAAGGGTTAGTGACGTCACCCACTTCAAAGTCTGCTTCAGAATCATCGACGTGGTGCGTCTAGTTAGGTAAATGATGTAAATTTGTAAGGACCTATACCTATCACATACAATTTGCCAAGTCTCTCGTGATTCCCTAGTGAACGATATGCAGAGAAAATTTTTCAGGGCCATCTCGGCGCCATGGTGCAGTTCATTTTTCGACCAACACGCCGTCTTTCAGCTATTACCATGGTAATAGCTCCATGCTCTCACTGTCTAAGTTCAGTTATGTCTTTCAACGGAGATATTCAGATGTGGAGCCAATAGAGGGCGTGTTGGTCAACAGGAAATATGCAATCCATTCAGTTATCGATGTTTTAGCTCTTCTAATGATGGTGGGCAAAACAGGAGCGGAGCCAGGTGAGCGTGAGCAAGGGGCCCATGCTTCTACCGGAAAGAGTGCCCTCCCCATAGGAGAATTTTACCAATTTCGTCGGGGAGCGTTAGTTGGTATGGGAACGTATGTTGTCACCGATGGCGACCAGTTGCCTCGACGGTTTACCTTCAGTTGTTTTGCTCTCAGCAGTTCCTTCCACAGGAACACAATTTTCGGCTCGCTTCGCTCGCTGTAGGGTTTTGGTTGCTTCAGTCTCTTCCATATTTTCGTTCCATATACCTGAATAGGACAAATAAAACCCTTCCCCTTTATATCAAGTAAACTGTAGGTAGACTACAAAGTAAAGGTCTGGAATTTCATCCCATATCGAACTTAGCTTCGTTGTTCTCTTGTCTTTGTCGCAGGCTTACATTGCATGGGTTGGCGTATCGCGGAGTGTTTCCACCAGGGAAAAGAGGTGGTTACGATAAAATGTAGCCTTTGTTATCCTCAATATGGTTCAACCGCCTTGACAGTTGATCTCCTTTTGCTCTAAATGAGTGGTGTTTTATTTGCAACCAAACATATTTGCCTGCTATGCAATTCCGCACTTCAGATTTCCCGGAAAAACACTAGATAAGCACCTCAACACCTCAACACTTCCAAGTACCTCAACACTTCCATGTATACGGATATTTTGCAAAATATGCCCTACAATAGAATAAGGTGTCAAAGGTTTAAAGGGCTTACAGGTTTTCTTCCAACCTCTTCTCACAACCCACCGCCCGGTCACATCCTTCCCACAAACCGTTGCTCGGGGCTTTAACTGGTCGGTACCTGCCGGGGATCATGGTCCCTTTGTCGGGGCTTTAGCTGGTTGGTACCTATCGGGGATCATGACCCCTTTTGTCTGGCAGATCCTAGTGCCAGCGCTGGTGCAAAAATATTGAATAAGTGTAGTTGTCACAACAGTAATATACAAGAGGGGCATAGGCCTGATGATGGAGAGTTATTATGGAAAGGACTCCGTATTGAGCCAGATGAACAAACGCTGACATACAAATCCATGTATACATACAGTACATGTATATGGGCTTTCATTCATTATCATGCATGCGGTGGTAGTCATACGGTTATTATGATGATAGCCTACGTTCAAGGATTTTCAGTAGGCCTAATGCCGATGTTTCATACACTGTCGCTTAGTCCATTTCGTCAAACTCACAGAAGAAGCTAGTGTAACATATGGACCCCCACCTCCCCCACACGCATAACTTCCATGTAACCGCGCCTAGTCCATTTACAAGATTCAAAGTTTTGCCCCTCCCACCTTTGAAACCTGAAGCCCTATGCATGCAACTAACTGCAATTATGGATAAGACTTAAAAACTATCTCGGGCAGAAATAATAAAGACAAAAATCATATACTAGGCCTACAATCAATCAATTACGAACAAATAGAGGCTGTTTTTTATTCGGTCTATATTTAATGTCACTATCATGGCTACATAAATAATTCAAGTTAGAAAACGAAAAAACGTTAAAAACATATTAATTATATGTGGCTAACCTACCTAAGTGTAACTTTATTACAATATCATGAAACCATAGATTTGGTTACGGTGATTTGCTGTTGTAAAAATGAAGAGTTCTCTCAAATGAGAACTTAAAGCAACAGACGATGTGTTTAAGTACGGTCAGTTGCTTGACCAGAGTTTATGGGGTGCATGAATCTAGGTAAAACCTAAATTCCTAGTGAAATCTCATTAAAGATTTGTATTTGCAGAAAAATTTCCGATCTTCTCAACCCGTTTGAGGTTTCGGTACTACCATTGTTCGGACTCATATTACAGGACATAGCCTATGCAGCCATTTTAATTTTTCTGGAAACACTAATTGAATCTATGAAAATTTCATTATGATAAGATGGTGAAAATCCTATCAATTTAAACCCGACGGGATGTTTGTATGCCACTGACAGTAATTCAGTTTACCCTCAAAAGGGGGGGGGGGGGTGAACTTCTCTACAAGATGAACGCACCACCGATGGAATCATGTAACCTCTTGTCTTATGATCCCTGTCCAATCCACCGAGAACATATTAGTTTATGGTAGGGTAAATATATGTGTCAAAAGTGTTAAGAATATAGTGACGGCATCATTAAAACCCTATGATGGAAATAACTAAACTGAAAGATTTCAACATTTCCCGTCAAAAGAATGATGTTATCCGCCTTGTGAAATATGAGTTAGCCTCCCCGTCAGAGAGGTTCATCGGTGTGTCGACATTTATAGATTGGCCCACTATTCCCCGGGCCGGTGAAAATTATCTCGAAAAACTTAACTATGGTCTCTAGACCATGACTACCTTCATTACGCAAAGTGTTCCGTTCGCAAATCATGAATTTTAAAGTTGTTTTGTTTGTCTTATGTATGCTCCCCTTTGCTAGTATGAAAATGCTTTGTGAATTAATATACAAAAGGAAATTAAAGCAACCAGACGTAACATCAGCCTGCCCGACGTATCCAAACTTTTTTAACTCCGACCTTTGCAATTTATGTGTTACTTAAACCATAGCTGCAAAGGCATCTATAACTTAAATTAAACTTCTTTGCCTTTGGCCAGGGGCGTAGCGAAATTTTTAATGGCCTTGGTATCAAATGGGGGGGGGGGGGAGGGGGTCACGGCACTGATCGCCGTCCTTGATTCTTACAAATTTTATTAGAACACACACACTGTTTAAGTTGTACTGTATAGTTGTACCACACATGTGGGCCTACATCATTTTTTCCTTTCGGGATACATAATATCTACATGATATCCACTGAATCATACAGAGCGCATAGTATATAAACGTACGAAATAGTAACTCCTGAGTATACTCTGTATATATGCACATCTTGTAATAAACAGGTAATAATCAACGGTGCCTTACAAGCGTGCTTTGGGTCGTAAGTAACGAGTAATTTAGAAGTCTGCCCTCCCGTTACAACCAGAATCGACTATATAACACTGACAAAAAGACAAGGCAGTTGCATTTGTTAATGAAATAATTTTGAGTGTGAACTTGAATCTCACCAAAGTCGAACTTTGCTGACACAGTCATCATTAAACCCGAATTCAGTATTTTACAAATTAAGGATCTGACAGAACAAAACTAACGGAGGCTAATTGATGTTCCACATCTTGTACGTTCTAAAAGAAGTGATAAGAAGAACTCCCCCTATCATTTCATATATCTTACAGAAATCACGTAGATAACAGCCAACATACGTTTCAAACTTGAACGAAACAACACGAAAAGGAAGGGTGACAAGGTATGTGACACACTCCCATTGTTGTAAACAACTTCGACCTTAAACAATTTGTTTCTTCTTTCAAGTCATGTCGAATAGAATTAATTTGAAATTTAAAATTTCTGAACGGTTCTTTCAAGGCCTGAGTGTAACAGTTTATGTTGAAAAAAAGTTAGAGAAAATGGCCTTGGGAAAGAACTGTCTTTCTATGAACGACTATCGAAGTAAATTTTTTGGTCTGTCCGATGAAATGTATGTAGTAACCCTGGTTGAGAACATAGCGATGGACAGGGAATTTATAAGAATGTAAATGTTTGCCCTCCCAAATTAAGTTGCAACAACGAAGAACAAGATTTTTATGCCCTTGTTTTTCTTATTTTTGCTACTTCTAAGGTTAGCGCAAAGGCAACACACATTACGAATATGGCAGGAATGTATTCTACTAAGAACTTACTGACCAGAGTATGCGTCATTTCCCTTTTAATTGCACGCATGCACTGCAATATTAATATCTACACGATAAAGTCTTTAACGGTAAATTCTCCAAATGAACAAGACTGTATATTATTATGATAGTCATTACAGGAGATAGACATTTTTGTATGAAATTCGGTTTCTTACAGTAGAAGTTTATTTCCTTCTACTCTTTATCGGCTTTTAAAGGCATTGTCTGGTGGCATTTTGTAGGGGTCTTATAAGAAAGGTAAAAAATTTTCATTACATATCATCCAAACCCCATACTAAAACTCCATTCCTAACTCAAGATATCCCTTCCTGAAGATTGGTTACTTTTTATAAGAAATACCTCCAGGTTTCCTCAAGGCCACAGAAAATGATCCCAAGTGGGCAAATTGTCTCAGATTCCTTTTGTTATTCTTTATAATTGGATACCTTGTTTGTCCTTGAAATTTGATACCGTTGGAATGTTTAGATGTTTTTCCGTGTAGGTATAGTGTAAAACTATTCCATACTTCCAGGACAGCAAAATAAGTTGTAAAATATTCAGTATAGTGATATTAATTTTATAAAGAAATACAAAAGCTACATCTAATCCATTTGCCCAGATGACATCACAGATTTCCCATCATGCAATGTACAAGCTGAAATTGTAGCATTTAGCTGAAATTGTAGCATTTCTTTAAAAATCCGTATCTTCCAAATGCAAGGTGCTATTGAGATGGGGTTTTCACTGCCTAACACAGAAAATTTTTCTGCTTTTTTTGAAAGCATCAAATTTGGTTACCAGAACATGCTTTTAAAGTTAACTGACTCACGAAAGCTATTATACTTTTTACAACTAAGTAGACTGACTGCTAAGATCGTAATTAGTGTCTTCTTTTGTGGATAGTAGACTGACACATTATTCCCTTTTCCAAGTAACGTCATTTCATGTTGGTAGTTACGTCGTTGTCATCATTTGTCGGACGATACCATTCTAGGAACCTATCAAACCCACGCTGTAGTGTCACAACCCTCGCATTGATTCGGGTGAAAAAGGGCACAATCTTATTTGGTTGTTTTCTGAAATCACGCATACGCAATCCGTGATTACTTGTAACTTTGGGCCACGAAGGTACAGCGGGTGGCTTCCCTGATCCTCCTTTCCACGACTGAAAGCTATCAGAGACAGCCAACTGCTCGCCCCGTAAGTAACTGATGAAATGGGGCACATTATAGTTGTACTCTTGAGAATAGCAATCTCCCCTGTTTTGAATGGATTCTATCGAAGGCACGCCTAGATCTTTCATAGCTGAGAGGATCCTTGAGTCTTCCGTAAGCTGGTCTGAGTGGTCTCTTTCACAACCCATTGCACCAGGAACATGAGGGGCCCAGTTCATGTAGCCGACAAACAGTGTAGCATGATGATTCGAAGGATTTAACAGAGGCCCAAGGGTTTTCAACAGAAAGTCCATACCATAATAGTCGGCTAGATTAGAAGTAAAAATGCGATCAAAATTCCACTTTCTTTTAGGTACTTTTAGCGGCAGTCTCACGAAATTGTCGATACTAATTTCAGACGTAACACGCTCACTTCTCAGAAAAGCAATTGTTTTTTGAACACATTTTGAAACAAATAAGTGTAGAAGTGTGGTTACGGACGAGCTTTGTTCATCTTTAACCAAATCCAGAAAATCCCAAGATGAAAAAGGTAAACAGTCCGTCTTGACGCAGTACTGAAACTCCCAGTCCTTAGGTGAACGAACCTCAACGTTGGGGACCACGGTATAAGGGCGACCAGTAAGCGTTGGGTTAAAATAAAATAATTTCCTTTCGTGTTGATTAGGTGAGATAATGATCCCATCTTTGAGCCATTTATCAATCGATGCTAAGTATTTTCCATCCACCTCTTGGCGGTAGGAACTTACACCAAAGGCGAAACCGAGATCACTGGCAAATACAGCTCGCCTTTGTTCGTCCAGGTTAATGCAGCCAGCCGAACCTATCCTACACCGTAACTTTTTCCAACCTTTCCAGACCTGTGTCAAGACGGAGAGTGTAGCATCGTCTACCGATACAGAACCGTTTGTCGATTCTTTGAGCTTTTTGCTGTCAGATGCAATTAAAGCATCTAATGAATCCCGAAGGTGGTTGAAACATTTTTCAGGAACACGGGTAGATAACCAAATAGTAGCGATACTGACACTGTCAATGTGTGACGCCATCATGTATAGAAGCAGAACGTTTCGCGCCATTACAAAAGGATCTACGTCATTCAAAAGAAATCGTAGCTTGCCGACGTAGGCTTGAGGTAAGCAGTAAATTGTATGAATTGCGTTACGAAGATCACCGCAGCCAGCAAGAAGGAGGCTGAAGTCTTGTTTTAACGCGTTTTCTTCACCCTTTTCAAAGAAAACGTCTGGTTCCTTAGGAAGGCGTAACAGGTCGAACGCTATGTTGTTTCCGAAATAGTATGGGTAATCTATGACGTCGGCTGCTCCCGGGGTGTCTTTCAGACGCAAAATTTTCTTTGCCAGGGCAACTTCTCGAGCTTTCTCTGTCCATTTGGAACACTCGACCTTATGTGATTTCCATGCAAATCCTTGACATGTTTTATCGCAAAACCAAGCTGCGTAGCAACCAGAACACTGTCAATGAAGAAAAAGTAAAACAGACGTAGCAACACAGGCGTAAAGAGTAAGGAAGGGGGAGGGGTAGGGGAACGGACCGCATAATTTGCGGTCTTAAGTTCCGCTTCCCCCACTCTCCTCTTTCAAAGGACGAAATACACCTTATTCTTCTAGTTCTTCCACTCTTCACTTTATCCAACTTTTCAATAGAGTAACAAAATTGGTTGTATCACCAAATTGCATCTAAATTGCCCTTAAATATTAAAAAGTCATGTGGGAGGGAGACATCTGGATGACCCCCAAGACGGCGATGTAAAAAAGTTCAGGTCCCCAGCTTGGAACAACCTAGTATGCGTATATGGTGAGGAATGAATAACTTTAAATAGATTGTTGTAAATCTTGCAATGATGGAAAGAAACATGATCATTAATTACCAGTTTAGGTGCATGTGCATAGGCGCACGGAGCGGGCGAGAAGACTGCTGAGGACTGCAGTCCAATTCGGGTGGATTATTTTCTTTTTGGGGACAAATGCGCATTAAAATAGGCAGAAGTATTCAGTGCCTGTCCCTTCCCTCTTCATTGGAAGTACTTCGGTAAGCGTATAGGCTTCTTTGGAAACAATCTGAAATTTTTGAGGGGCCTTTTAAATGCATACTTTGCTCTTTCCACAGCTATGTGTTATGGAGTTGGCAGATAATTACACTATATGAAAAACAAAATTTATTGCTTCAAGCAAGAGATCAAAGGAAATGTACTTTGGAAACATATTTAACATTAAGGAGTGTCCTCATCCAATTTACAAGGTCTCATATAGAAAGCACTTCTAAAAGGAATGGCAACGACAGGTAATAGGCCTAGCCCTAATGCCAACTACACGTACAAGTATGTTAGCAAATTGAACTTTTCGACGAAAAGTTGCATGCCTCCCTCTTTCCATGAAGTCTTTTTATTCATTTATAGGCATGCGGGCACTATAGTCCTACTGGTCGCAAGGTAATATGGGAGGGAGGGGCGGGACCACTTCATATGATATAACCAACATCACATACTAAGTATGGGGCACATGGAAATGTATCGTTCTACGAATTTGCCTGCATAGGACATCGAGTTTTACTAAATTTTCCTTCGTGTTGACGCCTACGCATGAATATTAATTAACATGATGACCTGACTTCATGTCTGCTGTTTGAGGACAGACTAATAATTAAGCCACACTTTCACAAAATGGATTAATCAGACAAACTGACACCGAAGGGGATCCACTCCTAGCTGCTATCAACAAATTAAAATTTTTACATTTAATCCAGGCTCAAGTTCTTCTATTCTTTCTTGAAACCCCGTTAATATTCATGATTCTCAATATTGACATTCAAACTGAGACTCATTTGTCATGGCATATGTTACTAGTCACACAAAACAAACTGGGCAAAAAGACCCCTGCATGGTAAGCAACTCAAGGTACTTTCCGACATATTTTTAGAATAATGCCATCCAGAACTTTTCTATGAGCGCCACCTGCCCATAATCTTTCTTATCTTTCCGTACATGAAACAAGCGCAACAATGTTGTCGAAGCTCAGCTTTTCCTGTTGACCTAAAAGTCTGCAGTCAATATTTTGGTTGGGTCTGTAACTCATGTTGTTCATACGTACGTTAGAAAACAAAGAGATAAATATAAACTGAATGCAATGAAATATGTATTGAACTCCCGAAGTCTCTGAAAGACTAAATCTGGTACACAAAGTTAACTTTATATACTGCACAGATGTTAGTATACTCAGGCGCAGATCCGGGGGGGGGGGCTTCCTCGGGCTCAGCTCCCCCTTTTTCGCCACATCAACAATAACAAATACGCGAAAATTAGCAAAATGTTAATCTAGGAGAATATTCAAGGGGGCTTTCAGTCCCCCCCCCTCCTTTTCGAAGTGTCTGGATCCGCGCCTGTTTTACAAATAATGAATGTTTATGGGTGTGCTGCTTTGTAGACCTCATTTGTTTTCCATAATTAGACCCAGATAGTAACTTCCGATGAAGAAATTTTACAAATGGTGAAAGGTCTTAAAGGCGATATTTTGCCCCAAAGATATTCCTTGAACTTGTCCAGGGACAAAAGTTCAAACACGTGTTGCCACTATGATTTGGAAAAACCAAAACTGCTCAATTACTCAATATAAAGGGATAATTTCTAAATTAAATTCTTTACGCGCCTCATTCTGAGTACTCTTTAGTCCCGTTTTCCCCCCACAAAATTATTTTACTGCATAACATTTTTATGATTGGGATCTACCAGGTATAAATCGTCGATCGCTTTTAGGACCGGTGAATGTGTCGCAACAGACCGAAGGGTGACTACAGTTCGTAGAGAGCGTTGGGAAAATATGCACACTTATACTAAGTCTAAGGCTATTGAAATATCATCCCCCATGGCTTCCCCTTAATAACTTGGTGGTGCTTTCGGCAACGGAGGACAAGACTGGGGCGGTTCCTGCAGTGTCGACGCCCATGTGACTGCACCAGGCTCGTAGCCTGACAAGGTACTGAATGGGGGCGAATGGATTCCAGGGGCTAACAAATTTTTAAGGGGGCCAAATATACATTTGGCCCCCTTGTCATTGGCTTAATGACAATTGTATACACGGCCATTAAGCCAATGGCAACTTGAAAACTTGCTAGGGGGCGAACAAATTTCAAAGAGGGATTCGTCCCCTTGGCCCGCTTGACTGGAAGCGTGAGCTACACAATTCCTGCAGGCACCGAGACTGACATATGGCACACGCCTTCAAAAAGCACGTTTTCCTTTTCAAACCGAAAATTGTTTTTGGAATGTTAGCACAACCGTCAAGCTTAAACCATATGAAGCATTGTATTTTCAATCAACGTGCTATGTTCTCTGTTTAAAAGAAAGGGGTGGGTTCCTCTTTCCTCTTACGACATTTTCTAGACAACATTCACCTTAACTTGAAGTAGTGTACCCCGCGCCGGCATCCCAATTCACGCGGCGAGTTGCTTCTTTCCTTCATGTAACAATATAAACTAATTTGCTATTAAGGAAGGATAAGTCATTTGTTTACCTTTCATACTAAATAGTTTTTGTCCAGAAATGTTAAGAAAATGTTTGTAAAGGAGATACAAGAAGATTTGAAAGATTAAGGTAATGTTTACAAATAACTTGAAACTTGAGGCGACTGGATATATTCTCTTTAAACTTTAAGCCAAACTCCTAAAACCATTCAGACATCTGGCTAAGTTGAATACTTGTTTCTGCCTCAACACAAAAATGTGTAGGCCTACCTTATACCACTGTTTCGCACAAGGCCACATATTCGCAAGAACTTGCACAACTTTCAAACGTCCGGTATTTCTTTTCGAGTAGGCCTAACCATCCAACCAATTTAGCTAGTCTATTATTCAAACGCCTGAATGAGATCAGCGCCACATGTTCACGTAGCGCCTCCATAGTAGGCTGTACGGTATATTCCTTATTCATGTCATATCCCTGTTTTGGAAAGCAAAGAGCTGAGCAAACAGTCTGACATAGTGGGGTAGCCCACGTACGGTATTCAAAAATTGATACACTGCACTTTGCGTTAACACTTCCACACGATTAAGCACGAGACGTCCTCTACATTTATATATGTTCAGTATACTTTTGTACCTTGTTTCGTTGTACAGTCTCTCAAATGATAACAACTGGGATTCTCGATGCAGGCCTATTCCCCAACATGAGGACTTCGCCAAATTTGTTTCAAAAAGTGCTGTTTTCATGCCTTTAGAGGTTGCAGAAACGAACGAAAAAAAAAAATGAACTTTTGTTCAGCACAAATTGAACTATCTATATGAAACATATTATCAAGATTGGTGCAAAACTGAAAGACAAGTAGGGAAATTTACGTTTTCAAACAAAGCCCCCTCCCGAGGTCAAATAGCGGTCAAATTAATCGAAAAGAGTCGCAGCATACAGATATTACTTTCGCTAACATCTCTACTAAATTTCAGGCAAATCTAACGAAAAACAGCGAAATGTCAGGCACTTAAACGCAAATGTTATGGTGACAGCCATTTGCCGTGCACGACAGCAATAGCTCAGCTGAAAGCTTTCAGCTGAGCTAAAAAACATTAGGCCTTAAATGATTTATTGATGGTATAAAATCGTTACTTGTGCTTATCAGAATATATGAAGCTTATCTGTTTGGATCAGGGAGCTGGTATCTTTCAGCTTCCTGTTTGGATTTTCTTCACTGTAGGCTGTCTACAGTTCAAGTCCACTCATTATTATGCATGATATGACAAGAAAAAGAATGGCACACAACCGCAGTGCTATCACATTCACATGTATGAATTATGCCTACCTCTTTCATTCGTCCAATTCTTCCGCATGCTTCGCATTTGTTAATTCTTGACCACATTTTGCATTCAACACTTCCGTGTCTCGCTTCATCTCTCTCTGAACACTTCGTAGAACAGTAAACATCTATCTTGCACAGGAAACAAGCTTCCTTTTTGCTTTGAAGCCGTGATTCACAACGCCAGCATAGTCCAGGTTTTACATCCATTTGTCCTCTTTTATGTTTCTGTAGACAAAAAATTATTTGCAAGTTGAATCATAGCAGTATACTTCAGCTGTAAGAAGTGGAATATCGAAAGGCTATTGTAATGGACTCATAGGCCATCCTTCTGAAAGCATTCGGTTGTCTTTCTGATTAACTTCTTCACTGATAATTGCTAGTAAATCCAGTCGCAGATCCAGGTGGGGGAGCACCCGGCGCACGCCCCCTTTTTCGATGACCAACGATTTTGTGACCAATGATTTTTTTTGGCCCCAAAAATGAGCAAATAGATATCGAAAATATGCTTCCCAGATGCTGAGATATCGCATCTAATCGCATCTAGAATTCAAATTCTCTTGGAGGAGGACCCCCAACCTTCCCCCCGCCGTAGCTTCGCGCCTTCGAAGCTCGCTCGTCGGCCTTTGGCCGACGGTGGGTGCGCCCCCCTTTCTCAAAATCCTGGATCCGCGCCTGAAATCCATGAAATATGGAGTGGAATTTAGCCTCACTTAATATTCCTTTAAAACCTGTCTAGTTTCATTCAATATGAAAATTCCGCAAGCGCCACATGGGGTTTGTTTTGGCACTTTATCGGGGGGGGGGGGTCTACGACCAGTTCGAGGTTTCCAGACATCTAGTAAAACGCTGGCGTTTCCGGCCAAATGAGGCACTTAAAGTGCACCGAAAGTCTAAAATTAAAATACATGTAACAAAGATAGGAAAAGCTTTCTTATCAGTCAAACTCCTATCTTCACAGGACACTTCTGTGCTGAGCAAAAAAATTCACTCAATTGAAAATGGCAGGTTGCACATCAATTTGTGATATCACTCTTGCACTATTCAAATTATAATCTTTGTTTTTCTTTGTTTGCCCTACAATTATCGCACTTCAAACACAATGTGATCACATTTTCACTGCTGTAGAGTGACTTAATTGGTGTGTTACGTAAGTTGTCTTCTCATAACAGTTTTGCTCGAAAAGAGTACTTTCGCAAGGGCATTCATTGTGAATTATACGACAAGGACATCACAAACGTTTGGGCAATCGACTATTACAAATAAGGTGAATAAATAGTAACATACACCTCAGCATATGAATAAGCAAAGAAGATGCGAGTTAGACCAGCACGATTCATTATTAAATGTACGTCAGATAATATTCCTGTGGCTGTAGACTTGAGGTACGTTTGAAACCTTATGCATGTGTCCCTTCCCACGTCGGAGCATATTATGTAATTTGTTGTGAACTCGTGTTATCATTTATTGGCGGCAGCATTTTAAAATGATACGATTTCTGTCAGTCTGTAGGTCACTGTCTTCTCCAGAAGATGGTCATCTTGGATTTTTTCATTACACGTCGTCTTTCATAAAATGCGAACCCCAAGGTCCTTCACCACAAGTGAACGTGCTTGCGTTATTCAAACGGCAAGATTTACGCAATAATTGTTGGCGTGCAGCCAGGGATTGCGATTGCGATGGGAGGATTGCTCAGAAATGGGGCCTGGCATGGTCTTCTCCTCAATGTTTGCAAAACAGACGTTTCTTACGAGAAATGAAAGCAATCAGCAACGTCCTGGTAACGTCCCTAATCTATACACACTTTTGGAAAGATATTTTGGGACGAAAATTAAAAGTGTGTTATACAGAGTATACAGATTTCAGAGCCTCCATGCACCTGTGGACTATCATGAATGTAAAACAATTTCGAATGCAAAAAGATTCGTAAGCAACGATTCGCACTACCCATGGGTGAAGATCACCATAGTACAATAAGACAGGGATTTATCCTTGCAAAACTGTTTGGCAAAATATCATTCCCGGTACACGTCCCACCTCCCATATTATTATTTGCTCGTCTTTCCACATATGTCAGATTTACTCATCAACAAGAGGTAAAATTAAATTGTTGTGACCAACTAACGGGACGTCTCACTTATTGCTATTTGGCAACATTTATTGAAAAAGTATGTTTTCTTACATTTTTGTACATTGCTGAATAACGTTTGGTGGTTTATTATAGCCTTTATTATCCCAAACTCCCAAACTGTTCAGTGTGTCTAGTTTTGAACCCTTTCGATCGCCAGAAAAAGCGAAATTCAGGATTGTAATATTTGTGGAAAGAGGCTTTTATAAAGTCCATGGCCATGCAATATCGTGCCCCTGATCCTAGATCCCCCTCTCCTCGCAGATCCAAGCAGACTAAGACTATTCATAACAAGGCTAAAAAGTGCCTCCTTGCTTTACCAGTCGAGGACCTCAGGCTCCTGCAACGGATTCGGGAATTGGCACTGCATTAACAGCCCTACAGTCATCTATCGATCCAAAGGAGTAAGGGCAAATCCAGGACCAAGGGTGGAGGGCAGGGGGCTAATCCCCCTCCTTAGAAAATTACAGTTTGCCATCGTTTTACTCACCTCCCCCCCCCCCTTCTGAAATTTTTTTGCCCTGCCTGGTACTGTTCACTTATACGTGTGATCAGGGCCGTAGCTAGGGTCATATGTTTGGGGGGGGGGTGAAGGTCCCAAATTCCGACTGGATGGATGTTTTTTCCCAACTGAAAGGCGGGGCGTAAATTGCACCTTTTTATGCGCCCTGCTTTTCTATAGACAGCAGTGGGGATCAGTGGCGTAGCCAGGGGGGGGGCGAGTTGCCCCCTCTGGAAAATCTTGGGGGAAATTTTGAAAGTGAATATATGGTGAAATTTGCGCATGATCTGGTAAAATTTTGAATTTCTCAACCAGTACACTTTACTTATTTAAAAGTATATGCCACACTGGCACAACCAGTCCTCATTAAGGTTTTCAGAGATGGAATGATGACACCATGCTTATAGTTGTACTAGTTATGTTTTACTATCTGTTTTATACAGCATGGGATCTCTGGACCTCTTACAAGGGACTCTGTCCTTTTACTGTATACATCCAATGTTTCTTGATAATTAAAGCAGCAGCATTGTGGTATATGCAGTTTGTTAGAATGGGTCAGTGGTCAAGTGCTATACTCTGCTACAAGGGCAGGTCCTCGTAAAATTTGGACTGTTTGTGGTGAATGTGGTGAACTGATGTAGGGAAAGGTGTACCAGGGTTCACTTAATTACTGTATTTCACCCATTGTGATTCTGATCTACCAGTAGGACTCAAGAAAACTTCACCAAGACCTGAAGACAAGCAAGATAAAAAAGCTTCCTAAAAAAATAGGAGTTCTTGGTGATGTATTCAGTTTACATTTAGCACCAAATGTGGCACCATATTGCATCTAGCCCACCTTATTTGAGCAAAAATTTTCCAAAGTGGAGGGGGACTCCCCCTCCCCTTAGACCGCTCCCCCAGGACGGCGATCAGTCACATCAGCCAGGTCAGAGGAAAGCACCCGGACAAAATTTGGACCTGCGTAGAACACTGATTATTAGGAAGCAGATCATTTATTGGGGGAAATCTTGGTGCTCTTGCCCCCCCCCCCCGCCGACAAAAAACCTGGCTACGCCACTGGTGGGGATCTTTCCTTTGTCACTACATAAGGTGCCTCCTGGGGGAGGGGTCTAAGAGGAGGGTGACCCCTCCTCTTTGAGAAATTTTTGTCAAATTTAAGGTTGCTTAGATGCAAAATGGTGCTATCTTTGGGATATTTTTGGAGCTGATCATATATGGCCCGAAAATGTCCATAATTAAGTGAATTCTAATTTTTTCCGACGGGCTGGATGTTCTTTCTGAGTGGCGACGCGTAAATTGCACTTTTTTATACGCCCTGCAGCGTTTGTATACAGCAGTGAGGATTCTTCCTTTGCCATTACATAAAGGTGTCGTCCTCTGGGAGGGGTCTACATCCCCTTCCCTTTGAGGAATTTTTGTTTCTTTAAGGTTGCTTAGATGCAAAATGGTGTTATCTTTGGGATATTTTTGGAGCTGATCATATACGGCTGGAAAATGTCCATAATCATTAGTGAATACTAATTTTTTGTTAGGTGACAGCAGAGAGTATGTTGTGTAAGAGAAGAATATGTTGTCAACAAACCTCCTGAACCCCCCCCCCCCCCACCTTTGGCTACTTTAATTACTGCCTTCTATTCGGGCAAAGTTTTTACGCAAAAATACTGTACGAGCATGGGGTCAACAGAAACTTTTTTGGACAATTACGAAAATCTTCCTTTCCTTCATTGTGCATTACAAAAGGGCATCTAAGCAGGGAGCTTACAGCTCCCTGATCTAAGGCTGGCAGATACCTGTATGGGGCCTCCTGGAAGCTCTGGATCAATTATATATATATATATATATATATATATATATATATATATATATATATATATATATATATATATATATATATACATACAACTGGTTTAACATTCATCAGCATTTCTCTTATGTAAACGCTGTAATATACTGTATGTGGGAGAAACAAAGCGTCGTCTTGCTGACCGAGTCACTGAGCACCTGAGGTCAATCAAACAGAACCTCCCAAGGTTCCCTGTAGCCACTCACTTCAATCCCCCGTAAACATGCTCGATCCGTGATCTTATGGTTTCGGCGGCCATCTCGTGTCGAAGTTCCGATCATGAGCTGCCGAAAACCGTCTAATCATGAAAGTTGGAACTCTGTCCCCACATGGTCTGAACGTTAGACTTGAACTGTTATAACTCAGCAGTTTCTGCATTGTTTTTACCTGTGGTAACCGCTTAACACTGTCTGTTTTTCTAGCCGGTTTTACCGTGCCCAACTTCATTGTGCGTTTTTTAAATTGTACGTTTGGCCGTGTCAACAATCAGTTGCATTTTTGACACATGATGAAGGGTTTAAACCCGAAACGTGGAATTTTCACAAACTTTTAGCACTATTTACTGCTTCTTTTTCACCTACCTACTTCATAAGTGCTACGCAGTACTTTGACCTTATATATATATATATATATATATCTATATATATATATATATATATATATATATATATATATATATATATATATATAAATATATATATATATAAATATATATATATATAAATATATATATATATATATATATATATATTATATAGTTATATATATATATATAGTTATATAGTTATATATATATATATATATATAGGTCGAAGAGTAATTGGTTAATACATTCGATCTTGAATTGAAACCAATCCTAGATAGAGCGTAGCCCTTATCAAAGAAGGAAAGGTTGAAAGAAAAGCACCAGAAAGGAAAACTAAGCAGCACTGGAACTTGATATATATATATATATATATATATATATATATATATATATATATATATATATATATATATATATATATATATATATATGGGACAATGACATAATGTTTATTTCTTGACATTCAAATGATAATACAGAGTATGAAGCCAAGCCTTTACATCTATCGTATTTTGACTAATTTTGAACGAAAATCCAGACGAACATGCAGTTTCCAGCAAGTGGGAATGGGCGGGAGAGAGAGAATAGGTGCAGGAAGGTAGGGTATTACACCTCCCTGATAGGTATAACAAAGGGGTGAAGGACTAACAAGCGCGTTTCAGAATGCTTTTTCGTCGTAAGTGTATTAACAACCACCATCTATACCGATAATGGCTGTGCGCGAAGAGGTCCTTGAAAATTTTGAAAAATGTATAACGGCAACAATGTACTTTCAGCCTTCCACATCATGCTAAAAATTAGATTAAAAGATCCCATATTGATGGGAGGCCCTTACAGATGTTTGGAAATGTATCTCTGTTTTTAGGAAAGTGATTTGATCAGAATAGTTCCATGTCTAATTCAGGCGCGGATGAAGGGAAGTAATGGGGGGGGGGGGGGCTACGTTGCCATTGTCCCTGGTGAAACCGGATAAAGAGAAGGCCCGTGGCCAGGAATTCTGACATAGGAGGTTCCGGTACAGCAAAGGTGGGCAGGGGAGAAGACTATGTTTGTAGCTAGTGGTGCCAACAGATGAGGGCAGTTGGCGGGAACTACAGGGGATGATATTTCAAGACCTACACGCATCATAGCTTAAAGAAATCGGGCTTACGTATGAACGTGCGCGCTGAGAGCGGCGAAAAGTTCCTTCACTGACCGCAATTTGTGGAAATTCTCACAAGGGAACGAAACAAGGCTATGTCCATGATGGTGCTTCTTCAGCTCCGAAAGCGTAGATGAGAGCTGAAAGCTTTTCGGACGGTGAGGGGACCATCCGGCCACGGGCTACCATAAGGCCCCAGGGATGAGTCAGCATAGAAGTACACCTAGTTTATGCTAGAAAAATTCACTGGTACTTTTGTGCCTGTAATGTTCATAAAAGATACAACGCGTGGATTGTGAGGATTGCGAGCAAACAAAGCGCGCCGAAATTTGGGGGTATACTTCAATGCCAAAAGGGAAAACCTGCATGCAGGCTCAGCCAGGGTAGGAACTTTGATTTGCCTACATGGGGCCAAGCGCCCTGACTGGGGGCCAGCTATTCTAAGCCCCGACAGATGCAATGGGTTGCTGAACTCGAAATATAAGGCGCGCGAAGGGCGCCGAAAAATTTGGGATTATATTGTAAAAGATTTCACATTTTTGTTTTCACTAAGGAAAGTTGAAAAAGTTTCGGTTTTTATTGAAGAATCTGCCCTGCTTGAGAGCAAAACCAAGAAATTTGTTGGGCGACTTCATGGTCGTTGTCTTCGGGGATTAAATTCTTTATCTTACCCAACTAACCCAAAGCTCACCCACGAAACTGAAAAATCTTTCTTCTTACGAATTATGTTTGCCACGATAGTGAGGTTGAAGAAAATTTCTTTCAAAAGTTAGGAAAAAGAGGGCAGAACTTCGCAACGATGATTTTCGTGTTTCTCTAGAATCACGCCTACACGGAAGAACGGTTATTTGTGGAAACATTGAATAAATCCAATATGTTTGAAACGGCGGGCGTTACCACTAGACAGAAGTGAAGATGAAAGCGCACGTAGCGCGCGAAATTGTTTGAAGTTATAGAAAGAATCGTTACAGAACTTACAAGCCACGGGCCTGATGATTAGCCATTTGGAATATTTTCTGAGCATATCTAAGTCTTCACCACTACTAGTCTACATAAAATTTTGCGCAATTTTGGGGAGCTAGGAAAAATTTGGAGACTAACGCCCCCCCCCCCCCCCCCTCCGTAGAACCGCGCTTGGTATAATTACCTTAATAATGGTCATGAGATGGAGTGCAAATCGTGACGCATGCCCGCCAAGCGCGGCGAAATTTTTCATTAAATAAGATTTCCATGACAAAATCTGCATTCAGAATCTGCATCGCGACAATTTCAATTGCCAAACAAACCTACATGTCACTCAAGAAGCCAGCAATTTACATGATAATTCGTAAACAGCTTTCAACTTCTGCTGTGCTTCTCCGAAAGTTGCTATCGGAAGATATAATAAGAACAACATTGAGTTAAGGTTTGAAGAGCGTGGAGTGCGCCAAAATTTTGATAGTTTGCGAAGAATTTGTGAAAGTTGTGATAATTTGAGAAACATTTGTGATAGAAAATGATTACAATAGATCCGTAACATGCATACATACACAAATATTCCGTGACAATGGGCCGTTTTGATTCGATTTTACGTGAGAAAAATAACGTTTGGTATTATTCTCACTTGATCTAGTTGGAATATATATGCAAAGTTGACATAGGCTCAGTAGGAAAAATGTGCTAGACTGAGATATCAGAAATTCCAATTGGTATTTCTGATTTCCCGACAATCGTCGCTCTGACGAAATTTGGGGGTTGAGACACCGCCACACACCCCGGTCGCGACGGCCCTGCGTGTGGTTTGCATTGATCTTGGTGAAAGCGGCGTGCGAAACCAGCTTGTAAAAGTGTTCTGTGACCATAAGGGAATGACATGTGAAAGTACTGCGGCGTTGACCAGATTCTGGGCGGGACAAAGGCTTAATCTATTCCCTAGTTCTCAAGTGGCGGCCCGTGGGCACACAAATGGCCACCCGAAAATTGGAGGAGCCCAAAATTTTCATAAGAACGAATGCTGTAGAACGAAGCCTGGTCTTCAGAAAATTTAAAGCAACAACTGAACTTAAACTTTTGAGAAGCCTTTGTAGGCTAGGCCTATACCTCATAGGGTTACTACGTAGATGGGCGTCACCAGACATTTAAAAAGGGGGTCGTATTTTATGTGAAGAGGAAAGTTATTGCCGCCTTATAGCAGCAATGCTCGATCGTATAGCGCGAGCACTACGGAGAGGGATCCAGGGTCCCCCTTATAAGCGCCTCTGGGGGAGGTCCAATGGAAACCCCGGAAGGTCTGAGGAGTTAGACATTTCAAATACCTATAATGCGGTGAAATTATCGTCAATATTGCTAGTTTGATAATGCCAGAATTATGATTTCATACAAGAGCAAAACGTGAACTCATGCAATGGGGATTGAATTAAGTTTTAAAACGACAATGGCACCAGAACGTTTTTCTTTTACAGTTGGTGGCCTATCATGAAATCCATGGGCTCGGTCAAGGGAACTAACTGGTAGGATTCAGAGGCAAAGGATTCCCTGGACAAAAACCTGGAAGCTCGTGGAATATAATGAAATATTCAAGATTAAGGACTCGAGGTTAAAATAGCTAACGTCAAATAACAAATTATACAAAAGTTTTAAGTAAATTGAACTCTACAATGCACAGAAATTCAAGAAAATCTTTCAAATCTGCAATGAATAGGCTGTAGCCTATAGCGTCTCTTAACTGCTCAAGTTAACAGGCTCTATAGAACAGGAATTAACAACGGTAAGTTTGTGCACAATGTCATTTTACCAATTTACGTTGTATTTTACTTTTAACCTTTCTCCTTCAAGACCTACAAAATACTATACCTGTCATTTATTCCATTAAAGTAGGTAATGAAAAGGTAGAAATTGAAAACGCTGAGCAAAAATTGGAGGAGTAACAGAAGAAGTTGGTTGACATTTAGAATAATGATTGCCGCACATAAAAACAGGCCCGTAGCCAGGAATTCTGATATAGGGGGGGGGGCACCGACACCTCATAGAGGGGCACCGAAGAAGATTATGTTTGTTGTCAGTAGTACCGCCACAGGATTACAGTTTGACGGAACTACAGGGGATTATATCTCAAGCTTACCACACAAAGCTTAAAGGTATCGGTTTTAGGTGTGCACATACGCGCGCCGAAGCACGCGAAAATTTCACTCTTCTGATGGAAATTTTTCCCTCCGCTTGCAATACAGAGACGTAGAAATTCTCCACAAGTGAAGGGAACAACACTATAATCACGATATATCTTCAGCTCAGTAAGCGCAGGTGAAGCCGGTTAAGTACTTTGCGAACGGCGAGGCGGGACCAGGGGCTGCCATTAGGCAGGCTTGGTGTGATCCAGTATGATTTTTTTAGGGACCCAGAGGGAAATTCCCCGAATATGTGGCGAATTAACAATATGGGAACACTAGAATGGAGCTCTGAGCAGGACTTTGAATGACAGTGAGAGCACACCAATGTCTTCACAGTTCACAATTCGGATGGTTATTATCGTATTTCTACTTTGAACGAAATTTTACATGAAAAAAAAAACAGAAAAAGTAAATTTTGGAATAAATTTTTGGTACGAGTAAATTTAGCTTCAAACCGTATAGTCGTCGCGGAGCGAATGTTACTCAAGGTACTAGATTACTACATGAAAGCCCCTTGATGTCCGGGATCTTTGAGACTTCACCTAGCTTTGGCTGGAAGAGTTCACTTGAATTTTTGTACCAATAATGTTCATGCGTGATATTACTTCGCTTGTGAGAATTGCGCGAAGCGCGCCGAAATTTTGCAGGACAATTTTTTACCACGGTAAAACCTACATACAGGCTCAGCAAGGGGTGGTGGAAAGATAAGCCCGAAGAAGGGACCAAGCTCCCCTAAGAGGTCCAGCAACCCGAAGCCCCGTCAGAAGTAATGGGTTACAGGTTGGATACTGAACGCGAAATTTTGGGCGACCGGCGACAAATTTGGGGTTCTGTTGAAGAAAAATTGAAAATATTTGGTTCTTATTAAGGAAAGTTAGAAAATTTGGGTTTCTATGGAAGAATCTGCCCTTTTCGTCCTAGACAGTTCCAATTCTCCCGACTAAGTTACTACTTCCAAAACTGTGTTGAGCCCCTCCTTGTGCATGCACAAACCTAGTTTATTGCTTAAGGGCATATACTGGTGGGCGTACAAGGCCATAATATGTAACCAGAACATTCTCTGCGCATGCTGTGTGTTGTGAGCTTTGATGTCAATCAAAGAGCATTCACCTATGACCAATTGAGAATTTTGCTTTCTCCAAACCAAAATGTATTTGGGGTGATGAGTGTCTGTATTTAAGAACAAAACCAAGACGCCGGGCGACTGCGTGGTCCCGAGGGGATGCCCCCTTCCACCACCCCTGGACATTGAGACACTTTACGTTTCATACAAAAAGGATTATCATGATGTTGAAACTGAATTAGGAATCTTCCCGATCGTAAGAGAAAGAGGATGGAACTTTTTATGGATTCAGTTTTGTGTTTTTGGGGGAATCACACCTACACGAAAGAACAACAGCCTAATTGTGGAACCTGTACATTTATTAATTAAGCCAACATATCTGAAACGGGTGTTAAAGCTATATGTAACTGAAGATGAGAGCGCACGTAGCGCGCGAAAATTTTTGTGATTTTAGAACAAAATGTTACAGAGAGCAAAATACGTTCATTATTAAACTCCTTTTGGGATCATTTTTGGTTACGAATCGCTTCGTGTCATACCAGGGCCACCGTTTATATGTACTAAAATTTTATTTTCGATCGATTTTCCGTATGGGGGGCACAGTGGTCCGCACGGGGGGGGGGGCACGGCCCCCTCGTGCCCCGGCCTGGCTACGGGCCTGATTAAAAAAAGCTAATACTTTGCAATGGCAGAAGAAACCAATGTTGATTTTTCGTACCTCCTTTACATGCTTCTGTGAAAAAGCTCAAAGGGGGGGGGGGTCGTTTGTACCGCAACTCCCCCCTTGTTGACGCCCATGACGTAAGCATGGAAGTACTAAGTTACCTCGTAGGTATAGTACTTCCATGCTGTAAGTCAGACCTATTGCACAATCAACAATAATTAGGCCCTATTAGATTCAATTTAGCCTACATTCCAAGGGATAGAATAATCATGAAGCAACTTGGTTAGTGAAGTTAATGTGACTGATGGAAATTAATATGATTCATAGTTGAAGACAACTCACCTTTATCGGGGGATTCACGGGATTCACCAGCCTTTGACTTAGCACGTATACGGTGATAGCGCCCTGAAGTATTGAGCGATATATAGCTCAATATTTCAGGGCGCTATCACGTAGGTAGACATGTACGTAGTAACTGCATCTCCATTGAAAAAGCCTACGATGAATATGCCTCATACCATGGAAGTACGGAGGTAGTACTTCAGTTCAGCATGGTCTATTTTTATGCACCGGGAGTCCCACCACAGGCAGGCAATACTGCCTGTGGTGACACTTTTACGCACGCACAACTCTGTGTATAATCTATTTTAAGACATCGGAAATCCCGTCATGCAACAATTCAGTTAAAACGGGGTATAACATTCATATAAGATAGGTGGAGCATGGATGAGGCAATGCCACGTCTTATTACATAGCTTATAATGCGAGCATATACCCTACATCGATGTAGCGTTTCTTTAGCTCACAAGCACGCGAGCAAAAAAAAAAGGAAGAAAAAAAAAAAGAACCGATCAAATTCTTTATTAAGCGTTATGAAATGGAAATGACACGACTACTTCACACACCCCGTTGCAAGCATCAGCGGAGCTATGCTTCGGTGCGACATGGGGCCAGTGAGACTAAGGCAAGGGCGGCGATCGATGTGTTGGACATTGGGGGTGTGGGTGGGGAGAGATGGGGAGACGTGGGTCAGAAACCCCAACATGATCCATGATGTGTACATATAGGTGTATGAATATTCAAACAGAGCCGTTCCTACAGCCTGCTCTATGATATAGCCTACCTACATGTGTACATATGTTCGCATGTATTTGTAACGTACACATAAACCTATATGTATACGTAAAAGTACGGGAAATATGATGTAAACGCTACGTTTATGTAATGCTAGTAATGAAATGTGTTCTTTAATGAGCCGAAGAAGCATCTTCCTTCTTACTATAGTGTAGGAACTTGCAGCATTGGTTGCGCGTTCAGAAGTCAATAACGGCCAGACGTTTACCAAGCAGTTTTATACAACAGCCGATTGATTTTAGCATGCATGGAGCTCAGTCTCTCACAGCTTCCTGGTTTGATGGTTGACAGAGAGGACAAGAGAAATATCCAGAAGGTTCCTGACAGTGACACTGGACAGCTACACGCGCGAACGAAGCGGGCAGAAAATTCGCATGCTGAAGAAATTTATGAACGTAAAATACAACATTGTGCGAGATTACAAAAACCGAAGTTATGCACCTATGGCCGGGTGTGATCCACTAGGCCACTAGGCCACCAGCCCAATCGAAAGAAGCCCATTGGTGCAACGTACAAGCAATAAGTACTTTTTCCCTGGTTTGAAAAGATATCATGCTAAAAGCTAGTACTGCAGAGACAAACGAAAGTGTGTTGGATGGAGAAAATTAAAGAAAAGAGGACCTTAAAGTTAACTTTCGGAATATTAATTCCTTACGTTTTCTTCAATATTGCTCTTATCCATCAGCAACTGGCGCCCGGAGTGCACTGAAAATACACTATCAAAGTTACCCAATCCATTTGAGTCTGGGGTATGGAGATTGACGACAAATTTTAGGTTTCCCTTGGCGATCTTACTGCGCATTTGCTATTATTCAGTTAGACCTATCAATAAAAGCAGGGGCGTCACTACGAGGGTACGTGTGGGGTTGCTACACCCCCAGAAGTTTCTAATTAAATTAAAGTATCACCTGTCGGGAAAGTTTTGCCGTCCCGTCGGGAAAAAAAATCGCCTCTGTTTTGTCATTCGTTGACTTTGACAGAAAAAAAGTCTGTTATTTGGGACCAAAGAAATGTCGGCAAATTTTTAATATCACATTTTCCTGGTAGTGAAATAGTGTCAGGTGGAAATATTGCTTGGGATTTTTTTAAAGGGAAAATGCAGTCACCCCAATCAAAATATTTATTCCCCGTCATCCTAATTCATCAATGGCTATTTCTGATCATGTGACAATATTTTGTTACAGTACTGAATTGTAAAATTCATGGAGAATAACTCCTTGCTTTACCATTTGTTTGTAATAGTTATGTTCCAAAACATCTTCAGAGGTAGGCCTGCTTACAAGGCAAACAAGAGATTACAAGAGTTTGCTGATTTTTCAAAGTTATTTTGGGGCGACTGCCTATTGCCTTTAACCAGGGAGGTGTTATTAGCACTCCCTGCTTTAACCAGAAACCTAACCCCTCCCAGATTTAAACTGTATGGGAAAAGTATTCTGTTTGTCGGGAAAATTAATATAGTCCTATATTGTTGAGAATTCAAAGTAAAATTAAGAGTAAATTGTCCTGTGTCCACACTATTCGGGAAGCCATTGTCTTTTGAGAAAATCCAGGCTGTCGGAAAAATAGAAGTACCGCACTGCATAATTGTCTGTCATGAAATAGACACCATGCATGTCCGACACTGTGAAGAAAAGCTCAGTTTTGGATTGTGATGCAACTCATCCTGACTACTCGTCGGGGATGAGTTGTAGGTATTTGTGGTCAGTTGTGTCGGATCGCAGTCGGGTTTTAAACAAAATTTGGCACACACACACTTAATCGACCTCGGCGACCCGTCTTCCACGCGACTGGTTTTCACTGGAATTGTTGCTGTCGGGTCCGTGCAGCCTGTTTGCTGGTTAATTTCCTCTTACTCAAATCGTAAAGTCGGAGCGTCTTAGTGTTTTGCTGTAAACTCTTGAACAGAAAATGCTTACACTTTCCATTGCGGTGGTTGCGAAGAAGGCTTGCTTTCCAACTGTTTCTGTAAATGCAGTGCCTCAAAACGTTACTTAAATGGTAAATGTTATTTTTCGGCTCCCTTCGAGCTCATCCTTCACTGCACCATTTGTCCAATTATTAATTCAAAAAGGGCAGGGAACGTGCCTTGGACGAGGACAACACCCCTTTAACCTCCACAATTGCCCGTGTTAGCTCCCAAACTTCAAATCTGCTGCATCATAAAGATATCGAATGGCCGTTAGTTCTGGCTTCTATGAAACACAATTAGGGTAAACTGCAATTTTAACGTCTGTTTAGTGCTTAGTCAGTGCCATTTGTAGATAGGTTATTTCTATGAAAAATGAAGGCAAACAGATGGCTTACTAAAAATGTCCGTAAAAGTGTTACTTTTCGGTGCGCTTCGCGCGCATTCATCTTGTGCACTTGTCCTATCGTTATCAGTACTTCTCATAGAACAAAGTTAGTATAATTACTGCAAAACTCCGTACAAAGTATGTGAAACTGCACCCTCCCGCCATCAATCCCACTGCATCTTGAAGAAATCGGCAGGCGGTTACTCCATTATGAAAAGATGGCCCCATAGACAGAGGCTGCCATTTTATGCCTGTTAAGATGCGTATTCAATGCCACTTGTAAGACAGTTAAATGATTTATCCTAGTACTCACAATTGTTCATATGCCCCAGAGCTTCCGGGGCTTTTCCCCGGACCCCACAGAGAGACATTACTCAAACAGGCCCTTAGACGAGCAACTGAGACAAAAGACAAAGACGATCATATGTTCTTTCCACGGAAGTACTAAATCGTACTACCTCGAAATTAGTACTTCCATGACCAAATCGACCTTGTTGTTGTAGCAGACGCGTGAAAACGGGTGCACCAAGGTCAAATTGACATTGCCAAAGTTAAGCTGCAATTTCCGGTAGGTTTTTTTACGATGATGATGATGATGATGATGATGATGATGATGACGATGACGATGACGATGACGATGACGATGACGATGACGATGACGATGACGATGACGATGACGGTGACCATGACGATGACGACGACGGCGGCGACGGCGACGACGGTGATGACGTAGACCATGGGGAATGAAAGGCATTCCGTCCCTCTCAACCAAAATACTAGGGAGCATTATGGGCCCGCATGCAAACACAAGCACATATTGCAGGTTTTTCCAAAATACTGCTGTCATTCCTAATCAAATTAATGGAAGGGATTATGTCTCACATACACCAACTTACTGCCAAAATAGCATAGATATTCCGCACCCCTTAACCAAACTATTGAGGGGAATTTGCCTCACACTCACAATATTAGCAAATATTATGGTCGTTGACCAAATATTGGGGGAACGAAAGGTGGTCCGTTGTCCCAACCAAATAATTGGGGGACATGTCCCCCATCCCCTACCCACCTCCACCTCCACCCCACCTCCCCCCCCCCCCGATCGCCCCCTTGAACTAAGGCTTCAAAACTATATTAGGACATTGTTACATGTCCTTCTCTTATGGTTTTCAGTGCTCAGTCAGTGGAGCCGGCGTCGATTTCAGAGAATTTCAAAAAATAAAGTGAGCCCAATAAGCTATAGATTTATGTAGGGGTAGATCGAGGTGTATTTTCGACTAACTGATGGATCTACTTTGATCTTTTTCCATCACAAATTGTTCTCCAACTACTGAAATGATCACAAACCCTTCGCAAACTATCAAAATTTCCTGGCGCCTTCCGAGCTTCCAGTCTCATCTGCGCTGTGCAGTATGATCATTAGAGTATCAATCGTATTCGCTTTTTTCATCAGTAAAGGTTTTATGCATCTTGTCAGGGTCCTGAAATTGTATCAGTGCTGACAGCATACAACTATTAATATGGAAATTATTCTTAATGCAAATTTTGTCGGAATTCGCGCGTATTCGTCACCGTTCGCACTCCATATCTCATGACCATAATTCGGGCAATAATAAGCAGAATCATTCTTATTAAAACTTTCTCTGAAGTCAACAAAATTCATCGACGGACGGCTGCAGGCCTCTTCGGCGGTCCGTCAGACAAATATCCGGTGATTCACCGGTGGTCGGCCGATGGCCGTGGCGGGGATGATTGGTTAATTAAAAACTTTTACCCATCATATAATAATGCGTCCAGCCAGCGGAGGCCTCTGATGATCCTTCTAGAGCCTTCTAGAGACTGGCCGTCAATGACCGCCGGTGGTCCTCTGGATATTGCTGACTAGGAGAGGTGGCACATCTTCATCTTCTGTAGGGAGCGCGCACTAGAAATATTTCACTCCTTCGTCCTGTGTATGGGACAAACCTCACTCGATACAGCTTGCGATATCGCGCTGTGAAAGTTTGGAACAACCTATCAAGTCAAATTAATATAGCTGGTAAACCTTCAGTAAAGTCTGTCAGAAATGTCTTACGGCGTTACATGATAAACCTATACTAAGTATATCCTTTTTGTAGCTTCTTATGGTATAGGAGGGGAGGGGTTGAGGGACTGGGGAAGGGGAGGAGGGGTGGGATTGTTATTGTGATCTAGTTAGGCCTAAGTATACTTTTTGTAATTTGTGAAGTATACTGCACGTAGTTCTTTTGGTTTTGTAATTTCCGGGGAGTGTGTTCACGTCAAGCCCTCCAGAGTTTTTAACACACTTCCCTTTTCACGACTTGTATTGTTAATATGATGTTACGTAAATCGTTTTTGCATGTATGATTATTGTTGTGAAAAGAAACAATAAATGAAATGAAATGAAGAGGTGATCTTAGCGCAACCTAATATGATGAGTAGCATTTACGGTATACTTTATTAACGTACACTCCAAATTGCGAGTTGTCTCTTCGCATGAAATTGGCATGACCTGCGTAACAAGCCCCCAAGACCTGAGGTCTTTGCTGCTAAAAGGAGAGATGACGAAGTCTCGAATAACATGTCAAGTAAAAGTGACTCGTAGTATCCAATTACGAGAGATCTTCAACTACCAAGGGCTTATTATAGAGAGCGCCGAAAATAAGAGTTTTTACAGACATTTGGTATTCCTGGGTCACATTGAGAGGCTGGATTACGGTAAAGGTTGAACAGAAGTTCAGACTCCGCTCAAGCTGTGTAATGGAAACAGTTGCAATTCGTGCACGGGGTAGAGCGCGAAAAAGGGGCATTTTCAAGAAATTGTCATACGGTTTTACTAAACTTGATATTGCAAAAGTTATGCACTGTATCAAAAATCCCTTCATATGAGCTGAGCAGAGTTACTCTCAATTGTGAGATATGTCTTTATGTCGCTAGGTCTGATACGCCTAGCGCCCACCTTATCAAACTGGGACAGTTGATATTTTGTGTCCCTCAAGGGGTCCCTCTTTGACGACCCTGGGCACAACTACTCACGACACGGATGCTTCCTTCGAATTTCCACGAATTGTAAGTGGCATATTTAGAGTCGCACAGTGGGCAACGGGCTTCAGTCACTTTACATGCACATAAACTGCAGAAGGGGACCTAGACTTTATTATATATTATTGTGTACGTTTTGCCCTCCCAATTAAAAACAAAAATGTCTCCCCCCTCCCCCTTATCTGAGCTGATGTTGCTACTGCTGTCCGTAAAGCATTCATCAGTATTTGTACAGTAGTGACGGTTGAAAACAGAAATTACTCGTTACGGTACACGCACCCGTTTAAGCTCTTGAAATTATGCTTCCAAATTTTTATTGAAACTTCCCAAATACAATCAAACATTGGCAGAGTACATGATTAACAAACTGATCGCTTACAGTGCTTCGCTAAAACAAAACTAGAAATCTATGGACATGTAGATGTCACAACTGCATATTTAATGTAAAAAGCTGAAAACGGTAAAAATAGGCTCAGTTCTTATCATATGTTGACCATTTTACAAGACAATCACGGTTTTTGCACTAGTCTTATATTATTAATAACCATGAGCTACATTTGCAAATTTGTGACGGGATAAAAGAGACCCACCCTTCTTCATTCCAAGGACAGTAGTAATGATGACGCCCTGACGTGTGTGTGTGTGTGTGTTTTTTTTTTTTTTTTTTTTTTTTTTTTTTTGAAGTAGCTATTACTACTTTGAACATATTCACATTAAAAGCCAAACTAGAAATAAGCTTGCAAGTTATTAACAGATAATTTATAAAGGATTAACAATACAGACGCTGGGGAGCACTCCACATCATAGTTTTTGCATAGATATTGAGAAATCGCAGAACTGGTAAAAGTTTGAAGAGGTATATCTTGGGAAGGGTAAAAGATATTCAAACAATTCTATAAAGCGCTTAATCAGGGGATCTTAATCTACCATTGTTGAGTAAAATAGCTGTTTTGGTTGCATATCCACATAATTTTACAAACTGATATAAAATGCCTCTAAATGAATTGCAAGTCACTCTACCATGCAAGTGCTCGCACATAAGAAGCATACCCATGAACCCTTCTTTTCCTTGGAAGTGAAAATGCAACAAGTCTGGGACTTCATTCTGCGAGCTGTAAGTAAAGATGCGTTGATTCAATGCCTTCAATTTGCTATAATTAAAGCTAATGTGAGATAAGAAATAACCAATAACTTCTTTAGTGAAATAATTATTGTTAACGTTTTCTTTCTTATATCAGTATATAAAATGTAATTTCTTCACTGTGCAAAAATCAGTATTAAAAATGTATCAAAATGCGTTATTATACAATGCACATGAGGCGCAACTGTCATTCAATTTGAAAAATATTGTTCCCTAAAATTAGGGATGGAGCACCTTCGGCCCGTGGGCCATACACGGCCCGCGAGACTATTTCATCCCTTCCGCGATGTGATTTATAAATTTTAATAAAACAAAAAACTCAAAAACAAATTTATCAACAAAGCACTGAATCAGTAAACCAAAATTTAAAACGCTTTACGAAACTTACACAAGGCACAGTCAAGAATAAAAGCATACAACTTACAGCGAATACAAAACCATAAAAACAGCTAAGTAAAACAATTAAGAGCGACGGCTTAAAACTTTGCTAAATAGATGAGTTTACAGGTTTTGCTTGAAGCGGCTGGTCTATGCTGAAAATGAAACCACAATGAAAGTTCGTTCCAAAGCCGAAAGGCACATACGGTAAAAGCATATCCACCAAAAGTTGACCATTTAAAACTGGAGGTGACTGGTTTGAAATCATTATAAGATCTAAGCTAATAAGAGACATTGGTAGACACTGCAATCATTTCCTGAAGATACTTAGGGAGCCATTTTATTCAGAATTCTGAAAACGAAGGTTGTCATCCCTGCCTGTAATGAACGACGCACTTATGCAAACAAATATATTCAGGAGGCGTGGGAAGGGTTCAGGCGGAGCGTTCCCCAAGGATCTTTGGATAAAGGGATGAGACCCCCAACTGTGTTACATGTTTTGTTAATGACTCAATAGCTGAATCCGAAAATACTTTTTAGAAATCCAAATACCGATGACACCGCTGTCCATATTTCGATTCTTAATCTGTTAATATCGGCGATCTACCTTTGTGCGATATCGACATTTGAGAAACGATGGTACTCTACATTAAATCATAGGCTACTGTGCTTTTCCAGCAAGTGCCTTCTTATTTCAAAGCGGGAAAATATTTGGATTTACAGTAACACCTGAAGAAAGAACTTTACAATTGTATGAAGTTTACGCAGTGGATATCAGTTGGTCACAGTGCCGGTATTTAAGGTAGGCCAAAATTTTATCGATACCTATACAGGAAGAACAACACTACATTTTAGTTAAGTTTTACAACTGTGCTACGTCTAAGTGGTTGGGACGTCAATCGGCTCAATCCCAATTTAACGGGCATAAATGGATAAACATGGAGAACGGCACCGAATGCGTCCCTGCAGAGCTCACAAGTGTGGACATGGACAACAGAGCATACAAGTGTACTACCTCTTAATAGTATTTTATGCTCAAACAGCCCACAAAAGTCGCATTTTGAACAACTTCTTTTGCAATATCCATCTTTTTACCAAGCCGAACTAGAACCAACGGCCAGTTGAGTTGATAATGCAGGGGATATGTATGTCCTGTGGGTGGAAAGGCGAATGACGGTACGAACAAGTGTCATAGGGCCAGGGACGGCGATCTGTTAAAATAATTGGGGGCATCTGCTTGCGTGAACGCTTTGCGCCTCCAGGAAGCCAGTCAAATTAAGTTTGCGGGATAGCAAATTAATAGGCTAATATCGCAATTATTCATATAGAAAATGAGTGCAACAACATCTATTTTTTCTGCATACCTCTAACTTGGGGGGGGGGGGATTGATATTGTGTCCCCCACTAAAAATATTGGGGGACATTTCCGCCCCCCCCCCCCCCCCCAGCTGTCCCCCGCACATGCTAGGGCTTTGGAACAGTCATTCCACTAACGCTGTCCGCACGTGGAGAAATAACGACGCAACACTGTAAAAAGAGACTTCATTTTTTTAACACATGGCGTTTAAGAATTAGAAAACGAACAACAAAATGGATGAGCACAGTAAATGACTGAACGAATATTAACACATGATAAAGATAATGACGTCAATTAAAGTGCACTCCTAAAACACGTTTATGTGTTTTATATATATGCCAAGATTTCCCCCAATTAGTGATCTGCTTTCTAGTAATCAGTGTTCTCCGCAGTGTCCAAATTTTGTCTGGGTGCTTTCCTCTGACCTGGCTGATGTGACTGATCGCCGTCCTGGGGGAGGGGTCTAAGGGGAGGGGGTGCCCCCTCCCCTTTGGAAAATTTTTGCTCATATAAGGTGGGCTAGATGCAAAATGGTGCCACATTTGGTGCTAAATGTAAACTGAATACATCATCAAGAATTCCTATTTTTTTAGGAAGCTTTCTTTATCTTGCTTGTCTTCAGGTCTTGGTGAATTTTTCTTGAGTCCTACTGGTAGATCAGAATCACAATGGGTGAAGTACAGTAATTAAGTGAACCCTGGTACACCTTTCCCTTCATCAGTTCACCACATTCACCACAATCAGTCCAAATTTTACGAGGACCTGCCCTAGTATCAGAGTATAGCACTTGACTACTGACCCATTCTAACAAACTGCATATACCACAATGCTGCTGCTTTAATTATCAAGAAACATTGGAAGTATACAGTAAAAGGACAGAGTCTCTTGTCAGAGGTCCAGAGATCCCATGCTGTATAAAACAGGTAGTAAAACATAACTAGTACAACTATAAGCATGGTGTCATTATTCCATCTCTGAAAACCTTAATGAGGACTGGTTGTGCCAGTGTGGCATATACTTTTAAATAAGTAAAGTGTACTGGTTGAGAAATTTAAAATTTTACCAGATCATACACAAATTTCACCATATATTCACTTTCAAAATTTCCCCCAAGATTTTTCCTGAGGGGGCAACTCGCCCCCTGTCCCCCTGGCTACGCCACTGGTCGCTATGAATACCTTCAAACTCACTTCCCAGTGGCACAGCCAGAACTGTCTCATGGGGGCCATGTAGTTTATTCTGTGATTGCCAGCATGGAGGAGGGGTCTAAGAGGAGGGAAAATTTTTTGAATGATTGGGTGACTTACATGCAATCTGGTGCTACATATGTTATCTTTTTCAAGTAAAATTTATTTTCAAAAACTTACATATTTTAGGTTACTAAATAAGAGAAAAAATCAGCATCAGCAAAGGAGAGAGGGCATGGCCCAATGATCCCTCCCCCTAAAAATGCCACTGCTCACTTTGAATCTGTACAACTTGGAAGAACAGTGTAGTCCACATATGTCAAGATACCTACAGTGTGCAAAAATGTCTGTGCATTAACATACTTAACATCTAAAATCTCACTTGAGGAAGTTACATGACAGTGATTAGGGAAAGGGCAGGTTGGCAAGTCCCCCACTTGCCACCAATGATGGGCACTGCAGCACCAGATCCCATACATGGATTAAATTTCCACTTTGGTCTGTTGGATAAATTGATGTGGCATCCAGAGACCTGCCACAGAGCTTTTTGTGGAGTTTAGGGAAAACCTCCTTAGAGATATGCACATTGTAAACTTTTAACTTTAACTTTTAAACTTTTTAAAGTGAGACTCTTAATTTTCTCAAAGCACTAGGTTCTTTTTCTTTAGGAGAAAATTGTAACTGTACAACACTTTGAACAATCAACTGATCTAATGGCTAACTCAGTTTGAGGAAAGATGGTAGATGACAGGAAAATATTGGTATTTCGAACCAATGTACTGCGATATTTTGAATTTAAGAATTACTTATATCACAGACCAGCTACCTGTGCATGCAAAGCATAGGTAAGGGTTTTAAAATATGGAGGACTGCATGACTACATGGGATGCCAGGCAAAGGACTCTAATCCACCCCCTTGACAATACAGTACCACTACAATGCCCTCAAAGAGATGAAATTATAGAGTACTTAAAATCACAGGTGGGAGAGTGGAACATTTATGGGTGGTGAAAGAAGTGTTTATTAGTGCTCTATGCAGTTTTATATGAGAATACTTCACAATCCTATAATTGGTCTTTGTGTACTTGCATAATAAAGATACTTGGCATCTATATACTGCTACCTGTCCAACTAAGCCACTCTGAGTCTAAGACATTCTGAGTCTATAAGACTATCTTGGAAAAAGAATACATCTGAAAATTTCACCCCAAACACCATATAACAGAAAAGCTTTTTGACAAGATCAGAAAAATATAGGAGAATATTGGAAAACAAGCCTTAAATCATATCATGCAAATATAGGAAATATAGGATTTTTGGGAATTTATAGGAAATTATAGGAAATATAGGATAACTTTGATGCCTGTACTTGTGTTGACGCTGTCCAATAATAAGCCAGACCAAATATTTTGGCATTTGAAATCGCACTGACGGCCAAATATTTTAACACCCTATATCCTCCGGAGGGCGCCCTCTCTCCACTGTGCTATTAGTTTACCAGGGTCTAGTTGCAGGTAGGTGGGGATTACATGTGTAAATAGGAGGTAAGGAGGGGCGATGTAGATCCAAAAAATTATAATCAATATGGAAGGGACTAGCACGGCAAATGATTGTATGTAATTGGCAAGTGGTGTGATACGTAAACCGATACATGCCTATACCATATATACATTAACCTGCTGGACGCATGGAGCGCGCAGAAAATTTGGGATATAGTTTTCAGGCAAGTCGTTACAGCCCCCCAAATCAGCTTGGGCTCCTGTGCCTATGATGCTGATAATAAGTTTCATTGTGTATTGAAAAGGAAATCGAAACCTGTGGGATATGTCTATCTCAAATATACACCAGAATGCAAAAATGCATTGAGGTTTCGATGATACATGTTCTATTCCAAATAATGCCATGATGTCCCATATCTTTCAGTCACTGGTCAAGTGCTATCTTAACATGTTGGAAAAATAATTTTAGGTTCATATTTGATCTTGGGAAAATTTGCATTTTGACTTCTGGTGAACCCATGAGACGATCTTGGGAATTCTTAAAATTTTGCTTTTTGTCCCCTGTGACCCCAGATGACCTTTGACCTCCACCAAAAACGAAAGCATTAATATTTTCACTACAACGCATCCGCATACTGAGTATGAAATCTATCCAAGCTTCCTACCTGGCGATATCGTGTTAACAAGATTTACAGTGTTTGACCCCAGTGACCTCAGATGACCTCTGACCTCCACCAAAAAGTGATAGGTTCATCTTCTTACCAAAATGCATCCACATGTATATGAAATTCATCCAAGCTTCCTATCTTGAGATACCATGTTAACAAGGTTTTCAGGGTTTGACCCCCAGTGACCCCAGATGACCTTTGACCTCCACCAAAGACAATAGGGTTCTTCCTCGTACCATAATGCATCTACATTCTACGTATGAAATTCATCCAAGCTTCCTATCTTGAGATATCGTGTTAACAAGGTTTTCAGGTTTTGACCCCCGGTGACCCCAGATGACCTTTGACCTCCATCAAAAACAATATGGTTCTCCCTCTTACCATAACACTTCTACACACTAAGTATGAAATTCATTCAAGCTTCCTATCTTGAGATATCATGTTAACAAGATTTTCAGGTTTTGCCCCCCGGTGACCCCAGATGACCTTTGACCTCCACCAAAAACAATAGGGTTCTTCCTCTTACCATAACACATCTACACACTAAGTATGAAATTCATCCAAGCTTCCTACCTTAAGATATCCTGCACACAAGGTTTTCAGGTTTTGACCCCGGTGACCCCAGATGACCTTCGACCTCCACCAAAAACAATTGGGTCCTTCCTCTTACCATAACACATTGACACACTAAGTATGAAATTCATCCAAGCTTCCTACCTTGAGATATCGTGCACACAAGGTTTTCAGGTTATGACCCCCAGTGACCCCAGATGACCTTTGACCTCCACCAAAAACAATAGGGTTCTTCCTCTTACCATAACACATCTACACACTACGTATGACATTCATCCACGCTTCCTACCTTGAGATATCGTGCACACAAGGTTTTCAGGTTATGACCCCCGGTGACCCCAGATGACCTCCACCAAAAACGATAGGGTTCTTCCTCTTACTATAACACATCTACACACTAAGTATGAAATTCATCCAAGCTTCCTACCTTGGGATATCGTGCACACAAGGTTTTCAGGTTGTGACCCCAGATGACCTTTGACCCCCACCAAAAACGATAGGGTTCTTCCTCTTAATATGGGGCATCTATGTACCAAGTTTGAAAACTGTCGGAGTTTCTCTTGTTGAGATATCGCGCACACAAGCTAAGCGTCACAAACACACACACACACACACACACACACACACACACGCCATCATGACCGCATAGGTTTCTCTTTCATCGAAACCAAAAATGTGGAACCTCAAGCTCGTACCTGGAGGAGATGGGGGAATGGCAGGTGGGGCATACCCCTGGAAAAATTTCGCCCCTAGAAGATCAAAAGTTACCATTGCCTTAATGCATTTTGGTATGTCTTTTCCCCTTAAAAATTTTTCGCCCCCTCTCCCCTTCAGTACCTTATCTGGCTACGGGTCTGAACCTATGGTAAGCTTTCATGCTAAGCTCAGAACTCCATAGTTTTGATTTGCTTTAGTAACAAAAATTTATTACATTAGATCATCTCTGTTCTGTTCTCTATAGCCTAATAGACTGTAATAATAAGGAAACTTTGGTTACTGTTCCAATCCGATATTTCAAGGTGCCGTCGTAAAGGGGCTGTTGGTGGAGATCAATTTACTAGTTTCAGAAATAAGCGATGTGGCCGAGCAACAGTAGTCTTCGGCATTTGGGCACAAGTTTACATTTTGTTTAATGAGGTCCTGCATAGGTATTATTATGAACTGATAACGAAAGTTATCGCCACAATCATTAAATTCAACAAACTTCAAAATGGTCCATGCTATTTGTTATGGTAGATATTACATGCACATGACACCTTCCTTCCTCAAGTCTATTTTAAATGATTTACTGTACAACCTAAAATTACCTTAAATGGTCCAAATTCTAGAATTTCATACCGATCAGAAATGTAAACAGTACCAACTGCTACTGCACTGCTTGAAGTGGCATTTCACACACTAATATGGCAACATGAAACTTTTTTACAACAATAAAGAAAACATATCTTTACCTGGCCTGATATTTTTCACTTTCCAAAGCCACAAGAAAGCAAAGTTGGTTTTGATTACAACCGGCAAGTACGGTATTGCTTCTAAAACTGCTGCTTTGTAATTTAGTTAGGAATGCGATGCAAGGTAATGCAACTTGTGAAATACCTGCAAGTAAAGTATAAGGTTGCCACGTCTCAGTATTGGTGGCAATGTTTTCATTAGTTGGTCTTTCACATTTCTGCGTAATGTATTGGTTCGTGTTTCGGTTTTCCCCGTTCGTACAACGTCACCTCACCTGCATTGCTACACAAATGTATTTCCATCCCTCCATTTCCAGTAGTCATGGCGAACAAAGCAGCAGGGACCTTCGAGCCTTCTTCTTTAGGTCCTTCCAAAACACCGAGGAATTTCTTTTCACGAGTACAATACTCACCGAGTATCCATGTGTGGTACTGATTGTTTGATGGATCCTTTTTCATGCATTCCCAGACGAAAAAGCAAAGAACATGGTCAGAATATTTACTGCTTCCAGCAGGATCAGCATACGAACCAAGGCGTATCCCTCCCAAAAAATGTGTCACTCCTAAATTTTCAAACTCAAGAGGTCTCCCTAATACATGACTACTCATCACTTTCCGCTTCAGAGAATATCTTGATATCTCATCTTCCACTGTACCAAAGATAATGTCATATGTTGACGGAATTAAATACTTCACTAGAGACGGTGCATTCATATTAAAATCAGTTGGATCTTCTAAATCTCGACTTCTCAACTCGAAATTTTGTTCACTGTTATAAATGTAAACCTGTTTGCTTCTGACTGAGTATTCAATGCACATGACATATCTACATTGTGGGTCGTTTTCATAGATGCATTTTTCATCACTGCATTGCTTGAGCGTGCAATCAAATATTACCACCACAGGACCACATGCAACATAAAGGAAACCATCCCGCTTGGCAGTCATTTTTACTGTTACACCCTTTGGTATTTCGTGTTTCAGTTGATAAGGAGGAAAATTTTCCCTCTTCATATGGTCGGAGTCAATTGTTATGATGCTTACGTAGATTGTTCTTGTTGGTCGATCAAAGTGACACAAACTGAAGTTACCATTTGCATCACACACAACGACTTCAGGAACATAATTAAAATATCCTAGGTCAACTCTAGGAACGTGTATAGATTTGAAAGTCATTCCATGCTGAAGCTCAGGTTCACACCACACAAACTCCTCACTCTCAACTTGAAGAGCATCAAATGCATTCTTAAGGTCAGTAGACATGCCAAGAATTTCCCACGGATTACTTTCTCGTATCACTTTTTCAGTCACATCCTGCGTATTCTTCATCCTATCAATCCAATCCTCAGCCACACGAAGTTGTCTCTCAATGTCACCGACTTTCACGTTCTTGAAGTTAGTCATGGTTTTGATCAAAGAAGCCATTTGCCCTTGTAACATCTCTGTAATATTTGCTATCATTTTTGAGTAATGTTGTATAATTTCCGTTTCTAAATTACATGTCGCTCTTTCGACTCCTTCTGATGCCTGTTTTCCTTCCCGGACAAAATTTTTGGCTTTGGTCAATTTGCCATTACTTTTTTGCAGCATTCTGTCAAGAGTCTCTTTTACACTTTCTATCTGGGTAGCTGCATCAGTACATTCGTGGTCAGGCTTTGTGTGCTGGACAATGGTGCAATCACGGCATATCAACTGGGAACATGTTTTACAATAGAAATTTAACTTTTCTGAAGGATGGAAGTTACAAAATGGGGACGTGGCCTTTTTCCATTCTGTATGAAACTTTGGGTCACTAACATTCTCCACAGGAACAACCGTGTGGGAACGTAGAACAGGAAAAAGTGCATGGTGACTCTTGCACTTTGAACAAATAGCAAAATTACAGTCGAAACAGAAAGCCGCTACCTCTTGGCTACTGCAAGAGTCACAAATTTTTGCATTTTCTTTCGGGGAAGTCAACTTTTCCAGTAATGCTACCTTTTCTGCAAGATTTACCAAATGGAAGTTGGTTTGTAAGCCTTTCACTCCAGACTCTGGCAAATCAAATACTTTTCGGCAGGATGGACATGGTACTTTATTGCTATCTTTTGTGGAGACATATTTCTCTAGGCAACCTTGGCAGAAGCTATGAATGCATGGAAGCATCTTTGGTGTTTTGAAATGTGTCATGCATATGCAGCAGTTGAGAAAATCGTCATTCAAATCCTTTACAACCTTGTCTGCCATGATTTCTTTTGATAATTGATTAAAATGTCCTTCAGATTTCGATCTGTTGATAAAAAATGAGAAAATAATACTGAATCAAACTTACTCCTCTTAGTACTGTACTTGCAACTTGATTATATTTCCTGTTCATTGTTAGGGTTACAAATTTTATATGAACCACAAAAATAATATAAATGGTACATACTGTAAAAATCACGACATCTGACAGTATACTGACAACATGTTATGATGGCAACTTCTATGGAGCTGAGTAAATTGATAGCTAGATAAATTCTGTAATGATTGCTAGTTTGCCATTCTACCTACAGTGGAGTATTTACATACATGCTATGCACAGGACATTACTGTACATGCATTAACTTTGAAAAAATTCTTACTTCTTGCAAAAGGTCAACTTTCAGTACGAGCTGGGGGCCATAGCCAAATACTGTATAGTTGATCCCTTCTGACACTCCCCAGACAACCCCTGTACCCATTGTGTGACCAAATGAACATCTTCACACTTGAGCACACACAGCAGTCTCTTTGTGTTGTGTATGAGGTAACTGTAGATTGTGTCTCAAAAGCTTAAAGTACAGGCTGCATGACAACCACAAAAGTAATTATAGGGAGCATTTTAACAACATCTAGCAGATAATCTGCATACACTGCAGCCTTGCATGAACTGTCTACAATTAAATGAAGAATTCTTATAGGGATTACCACTTGCAGTACACAAGCACTGTCATGTTGAAGTAGAAACCTGCCACAAGATTATCGTAGAATTTCCACCCGTCTTAATCTTAGAAGCATATATGCACACCATCTTGATAATATATTACAAGTCTAAAACATTAATGTGACTTAATGTATCATTATTCATCATTTTCCTTCATCCTTTGCTCATTCTTCGCATAATTTCTTTCGGAATAAAAATTGCCAAACCTTGTCCGCCCCTTAATTTATGTACAGTACAGTACAGTACAGTACAGTACAGTACAGTACAGTACAGTACAGTACAGTACACTAATACACTTAATCGTACAATATTATACATTTACTTTTATTTTACTAAATGATGATGAGGTAAAGCTTCAAGATTATTACTCATCTCATGTACCTACAGCAGTTTCAACCAGTATCATGTGGTACATGTATGCCAATGAGATGCATTGATCATGAAGTCCAGAATTCCTTCAAAACTGGAACTTTCACATATACAAAGTTGCTTTCTGACACTATCTTAAATTCTTTCATATGTATACTTTCCAAGAAAACATGAACTGCTGGGGTGGATCCAAGATTTTTGTTTGGGGGTGCACAAAATTCAATCATTGTGGGAGAGTGATCCATCTGAAGGACTTAGACAAAAAATGGTACTTTAAATATGGTGTACGAGGTTCTATATCAAAACCCTGACGAGTAGAGCAACAGTGAGATGTCTGAGATAAAATATTAAAGGCATGGTCCACCTTAGTATGTGAAAATTTTATTCTTGGAAATTTTTTTTGGGGGGGGGGGTGCTTGTTCACCCATGGCACACCCTCTGGATCTGCCACAGAACTGTTACCCACTCTTGAAAACAATTGCTACCTACTGTATGTACATGCAAGTTTACACTCTAATATTAAAATACCTTAAGTACTGTACAAGTGAGTCTTACATGTAATTTGCATCATACCCAGACCCAGGGTTGTCCAAATGTACGCACAGTAGTGTACTGAACTGTACTGTTTGAGCCTGTAACTGCACTCACTGCAATTTACTGTACAGTGCTACACTGTTCTGAACAGTAACTGAACTGTTCTGTCCTGTCCTGTGGCTGTTTTAAACCTATACAAACATGTCGGATGGGATTTAATAGGAATTGAACAGGTTACTAATACTACACGTAAGTATGGCTACTTAACATAGTACACTGTTATGTACATACAGTATAGTGCCTACAGTAGGTAATTTGCTTTCACAAAGGAGTTAAATTGTTAGGCCTAGTTTTTTTTGTGAACAAGAATTATGATCAATTTTGTCCAACATGTCAGTTTCCATCTGACACTGCTATTCCAGGAGAAACAACTTTCAAAATATTGCAGAGAATGTCACAGAAATTTACAACTAATAATTGCCATTAATTGGAGTCTTTATAACAGCTGAAGAAAATATCAATGCAATATTTGTAAATAACTTTTCCTCTTTAAAGAATGATTACTTGATGGTATGTACAGTAGCTTAATTGTACAGTTAGCTGAATGTTGTAAAGTATGCTGTACAGGCTAAGGCAAAAGTGGATGTTGTTTCTTGAAACCTCAGCCTGTGCAAATCCTACAGTGAGTGGGAAGTGTGAAGCCAGTTCTATTTATATCCAGGGACCTGCCATTGGCCCCCTGGCAGTGTCCCCTGGGGATAAAGCTCCTCCTCAGGAAGACTGTCCTATACCCCTTATCAGATATTCTATGTACACTGTAGGCACTTCACAGTGATACACTTCACTAAACTTGAAGGGCACAGTGCAGGCATGGTACTCTCCCACATTAACATGTTAAGAACAAGGAAATAAAGTTAAAGGAGTATTATCAGTCTCATTGTACTAGCAAGGTTCCAGGCTCTAGCTACCACTTAGTCTATCATGTGTACTAGTTTACAGAGGACAGCATTATGAGCCCAACGATAACAACATAAACTTCAAAAGGCTTATATGGAGTGTAAAACTGCTAGACCTATGATGGTGCCGGTAAGCCAGTTTCCTCAAAATATAGAAGAAAACATCAGGCAAACCCCTGTGATAATGCTAGAAAACTAAACTTACAGTATATATATTAACATTTCATTCATTGATAGTTATTGCCATTGTGATAAATGTGCAAAATACTGAATTCCCAAAGTTTAAATTACAACAGTGATCCCACAAAACTAAATCTAATGTAGCAAACAGACTCCTGCATACATGCAGGCTGATTTCTATGAATGCAGGCCGCTCATCACCATAAAAGCTGAAGATGACCCAATTGGCCTAAAATATATAAGCACCCAAAATACTTTCCCTACATGTACAAAAACTCATAAAACAAATCAGACTGAAATTTATTTGTGTATTTTAAATAATGTGTCCCCACAGGCCTTCAAAAGCACCTGATACTGATAACATCTGTCACATTCCACATGTGTTATACAGTTAACCTACAGTAGGTTATGTCAGTGCACTGGCTAAGGTAGCAACATGGTCCTACCAGTAGAAGGCTTTATCTTCCTGGAAGAGTTTTCCCCTAAAAGAGTTGATCTTTATTACTTCTCTGATGCCATACTTTGCACAAAAAGTGTAAATATCACAAAAATATTAACATTGTACCAGCTTGTCAGTTCTGAAAACCTTTAAATTGCAAACATTCAGATTTTCATCACAAAGCCTAGACAATGGTACCTCTAAGTTGAGGATTTGAAATTTGTTCTGCACTGTACCATGACAAGTTTTCATTTTCTTATTACTGAGCAGATAACAGTTACTGTAAGGGTGAGGGAAAGGGGGGGGGGGGGGGAGTCTGCTGAAGGAAATGAATGACTCCACACTCTCTTTTTGAAGTAATGCCTCCTCCTCTAAAACAGGCCTATGTCTCACTGGTAGATGGACTGTCACCTATTCATCCTGCCAGTAACACAGATGGCCTTACGTATTTATAGAGTAGCCTTTTAATGTGCAGCCAAATGGACCACATTGTGGAAAAGTATTTTGCTGGCCAAATTCATGATTTCTCCTCTCAAATGTAAAATCACAACCCTATTATTACAAGTTATTGGAAGGTAAGAAAAGAGCTCTGTCACCTGCTGTGTGGTTTACTGTGTGAGCATTTCTAAATCTGTTTGAATGATCCTATTTTGCTGTGACATCTGAAAATCTATGAAACTGTGGTCTTGTCCTATCCTGCACTGCACTCTACTATACTGTCCTGTATTGCAGTCTTGTTGTGTAGAACTCTCTAGTGAATAAATATTAAGTCATCTTTCCATTTAAAAGGGCCTGTCCATACAGTACTTGTACATGAATACTGTAGGTACAGGGGGTTTTACTGTAACTAGCTCTTTTAAACTCAAGGGAAGTCTATTGAACAACGGGTTATATGCTAAGCTAACTACTTTAAGCAAAATTAAACTCAAGTCCATACTGTACCTATCAATGCATTGTTTTAGCTATTCCACTTGTGGTCGGACAAAAACTTACCCACAGTACAGTATTACAATTGGAATCAATGTGGATTGGCTTCGAGTCACGCTGCACCATTCAATGACTATAGTAAGTCTAACTCAAAAGGAGCACTGTCAATTACAATACAGTACTGTAGATAAAAATCAAAAGTTGACTTACACAGCACTGTACTATCCTGCATTTGGCTAATTGTGTAAATTAGGGTACTTTAAGAGGTCAAAAGTTAAAAATCATCTTTACTGATTGAAATTTATACTCATATTAGTGTGGGAATATGATTAAGTCACTGACTTCTCAAGGTTATTTTTAACCAGCAGTTCATTGACTCTACGGTTACCCCTACCCTTGGTTTCGTTCCCAAACATAAAATTAATGCGTCTTTGTCCCCAAACTTCCAAGTATTTGGAAATCCACCTGTCATCTGTCGCCACTAATCCTCTTGTTGGTTTTTGTAATTATCCCTCCTACAAACTATTCGTGGGAAAGTATACTCTTTGTCCGAGATACCGAGTGACTAAAAAGTAATGTTTCTCCTTGAATGTTTTCTGGTTATGCTGGCATGAGTCAATTTGCGTCAGAGACAATGAAAGTTTGAGAGTTTTGCTAATTTTCACTCTCTTTGGTTGAGGCAGAGCCCATCTGAATGCCAAAGAGTGAGGGTTCAACTTTGTTCAATATTGTTTCAACCTAATTTCAATTTTATTTCATCTTTATCCAATCAGTTTACGTTATTTTATTCAAACTTCTTTTCGTGAACATTTAGAGTTTGAGACTCAGTTTTTGTAAAATATTTCCTGCTTGAGTTTCTTGATGTGTTTCATGCAACCACTTTCGAACTTTAATGCAGTACAATTGAAACGACTTGAAAATATTTCTTGAATTATTTCAAGTATTGTGTTAGTCCGTCCTTAAATCCTGACAAGACAAAAAAGGGCGTGTCACAATAGAGTATTCATTTATAGAAAAAATACAAATATTTTCACATACAGCATTGTGTGTGCATGAGGCAACTCATTCAAACATACAGTATACATGCCAGTATATTGATCAACATAACAGGGACACCAAAGCAGCCTTTCAGCTATAGTAAATCCTTAAACAGTTGCAGATTCATAGTGGAGTGTGATTCAGGACCCTTTTTAACAAGAACATGTAAAAAATTTGAAAGAACTCTCCAAAATTTATGAAAAGTCAGGGCAACTCCACACTAACAAATTGTTCCCGAGGGGACATTTGGACACATTCATATCTACAGTACTTTGGTACAATAGGTAAATGTAATGGTATGTCTACTCCAGGGGGAAGTACTAGTGATGCTTGGTCCATCACCAAAAAAATTTTCTTAATTATCTCAGCAGTTATTCCTAATGGTCGAATATTCTGCACATTGTGGAGGGGACGTGCACAAATCAGTGTTGACCGATGAACATGCGTCAAAGTAAAAGTTGTCTGATTTGAGAAGAGTGGCAAGCTGAAACTAGTATGACATCTTTAAACCTATTAATACAGTACTCTTTCACCACAAACAGTTGAAATCTTTTCACATTGCTTTAATGATGAGAGGGTGAATTAAAATTGGGGGTGCAGTGTTGCGGAAAGTAAAGTCAGATGTTGCGGAGGGGACGAGTGCAAATAGTTGATACGTTTACCGATATTTTGAATATATGTTATGAAATGCTACAGTAAATCACCGAAAAATTACATATTATTTTATTTGGGTTATGGACCATTCCTGCACTCCTTCCTCCTTTTTAACTTCAATGAAGGCCATAGTCATCATTACACCAATTCTGCATTAACTGCTTACCCCTTGCTTTTTCTGTGTTGAAATAGTTTTGGTCAAAATTTGTTCTACTGAACACCGTTTCTTAAGATACTGTACAGTACTCCTTTAAATTCCCAAAGTTGTCAAGAAGTTGCATTCATTTGAATTATTTGTGTGCAAACTACTGTAGCATGTGGATCAACTGATCAATGAGAGAAGAATAGTTCATTCAAGGTGTTACATTTTACTGAACCTAAAAAAAACTTACTACTGGGCAACTCCACACTAATGTCAACCAAGGCACTCAATTTTCAAATACTGTTCACCAAAAAAATTCTGTTGTTTTGGAAATCAAGAACATCTAAATTTTTCATTTCTTAAGGTTAAAAAGAGATATGGCATCATTTTTGCCAGAAAAAAGCATAAATTTGGACAAATTCACTGCAAACTTTGTTGCGGAGGGGACATATTTTGCCTAATTTTGACATCCTCCTGTGTTTTATCTAAAGATGGTGGAAATGGTACTTGTGTATGGCTATGGAGGAAAGGCCAAGGGATATATGTAAGTACTCGATCTAAGATGACTAGAGGAAGGATAAGGGAGAACAGAGGTAAAACGTTGCACAAATTCCGAGTGAAATGTCCCCTCCGCAACATTTTGCATATGATTTTTCCTGTCATTTCTCAGTAACTTACTGTTTCAAAATGAAATTGTGGGTTCTATTATAGATGATTGACTACTTTGGCTAAATACCATTCACAACATATAGAAGTGCTGTATGAGGGCTGTGGTCCGAGTCAACTTTTTGTTGCGGAGGGGACATTTTGTTGCGGAGGGGACATTCAGAATAGGATGAAAGGGGTTGGGAGGATAACGGTCCAGTTTCTAAGGAAGGTTTTGGTATTTGGCTTAGTCAAATTCATCCTTGGAACCCATATTAAGAAACTTTCATGCTTTTAGGAAGGATATAGGCAAGCTATGGTAAGTCGTCACACCGATCCTTAGTACCCCCTGTAGACTGTCCCCTCCGCAACACACCAAAATGGTTTACCTCCTATTTCTTAGTCATGCATACTGTCTGGAGATAGCATTATGAATTTTTTAATGCTTTTTGACAGCATTTAAAGGTATTTTCTCCAATGTTAAATTTGCTAGTGATTAAGTCTTTGGTAAAGACCCCAAGGTCCAAACTAACTGTGTGTTGCGGAGGGGACACTCCAAATAGTAGTTATTTTAATGCAAAAATAGTGTAAAGATGACCATGGTCTTCATTAAAGTTAAAAAAGGAGCAAGGAGTGTAGGAATGGTCCATGACTGAAACAAAATTATATTTTTGTAGTATATCAGTGATTTACATTTTCATAATATACTCAAAATATGGGGAAACATATCAGTTATTTGCACGCATCCCCTCCGCAACATTTGACTGTCCCCTCCGCAACACTGCACCCCCAATTTTAATTTACCCTCTCATCATTACTGAGCAGTGTGCAGAGATTTCAACTGTTTGTGGTGAAAGAGTATTAATAGGTTTAAAGATCCAGTATCAGTTTCACCTTGCCACTCTTCTCAAATCAGACAACTTTTACTCTGACGCATGCTGGTCGCTTGAGACTGATTTGTGCAAGTCCCCTCCACAACGCGCAGAATATTTGACCAATAGGAATTACTGCTGAGGTAATTAAGTAAATTTTACTGGCGATGGATCAAGTATCACTAGTACTTCCCCTTGGAGCAGACATATCATCACATTTACCTATTGTATGAATGTACTGTAGATATGAATGTGTCCAAATGTCCCCTCCGCAACAGTTTGTTAGTGTGGAGTTGCCCTACTGTAACAGTACTAACAGGGCCAGTCCCAAAAGGAAGCCTTCAAAAATTTATCATATTCCCATGGTACAGTATATGCAGGTCTCAGATTTTAATGGATGTGCCTTTAATCATGGTGTATGTATATATATAAATATATATATATATATATATATATATATATATATATATATATATATATATATATATATATATATATATATATATATATATATGCCTATTTTTCACCTTGGGGGAAAAACCGTGTGAAAAAAACATACATTAGGGGGAAAATGTACTGTACATTCGGGGAAAAAATCGTTTCCCCTTAACATTTTCACACACTTTTTATATAGGAATACGTAAACGTATGGTTACTTGCTTTCAACCACACAATCTACATACTATTACTTCAATGTCGACGAATTTACGGACACCTATCTGTTAACACTAACGGATGGCGAGCCATTGAAATAACGTTGATTATGTCTTTGAACAGTTTATTTTACCTAAGGGGAAATATATGCTTATGTATTTTATTGTTTCCTTTTCGCCTTAACGAAAACGCGGTATCGCGATTTCCCCCAACCTGTCGAATTAGAGTTATATATATATATATATAACACTAATTCGACCTGTTAGGCGAAATCGGTATACCGCCAATACAACCGGCGAAGGAAAAAACAATAAAATACATAAGATTATATTTCCCCTTTTGGTTCTGAGATATATATGCACGTTATTTCAATGGCCCGTAAGTCCTTAGTGTTAACGGATACATGCACGTAAGTTGGTGTGCAGCTAAGTATTTGCATAAACATTATGTGGTAAATCGGACTTGCGTATAGAGTTGCGCATTCCTATATAAAACAGTGTGTAAAACGTTAAGGCGAAACGATTTTTTCGCCTAAGGGTCGAGTTCTCCCAACAGTCGCGTTTTTTCATACGGTTTTTCACCTAAATCCCAAATTAGAGAAATATATATATATATATAGGATAAAAAGTTGTTGAAACTTTGTATTCAAGTGCACTATACTGTACTTTACCCATAATTAGAGAAATACTTGTACCTCACAAAAGAAGATTTCCTTCAAGTATAAGAATAATTCATATCATTGCCATAAAGCTTTTCCATGCATTGCACCAAAAAAGATTTAATGATAAATATGACTACTTAACAGCAGAAACCAAACCTGTGATATCCTTAGCTTCTGCTACTGGGAGTGTCCTCCACAACACATAAATGCTGTCAATCTGCATTAAAAATTTCCACAATACTATCTCAAGATACTGTAGCATGTATGGCTAAGAAATAGCAGGTACATTGTTTTGGTGTGTTGCAGAGGGGGCAGTCTACTAAGGATCTACGTGAATACATACCATAGCTTGCCCACATTCCTTCTAAAAGCATTAAATTTTCTTAATATGGGTTCCAAGGATCAATTTGACTACACCTAATAGCAAAACCTTCCTTAGAAACTGAATACTTATTCTCCAAACCTTTGTTATCCTATTCTGAAAGTCCAATCCACAACAAAATGTCCCCTCCACAACAAAAAGTTGACTAGGAACCTAGCTTTCCTACAGCACTTCTAATGTTGTAGATGGTATTTTCCCAATGTAGTCAATCAACTTTAATAGAATCCAAAATTTCATTTTGAAACAGTACGCTACTAAGAGATGACACGAAAAATCATGTGCAAAATGTTGCAGTGGGGTCACTTCACTCGGAATTTGTGCAATGTTTTACCTCTGTTCTCCAATATCCTTTCTCTAGTCGTCTTAAATTCAGTACTAGCATATACCCCTTGGCCTTTCCTCCACGGTTATACTGTACACAAGTACAATTTCCACCATCTTAAGATAAAACACAGGAAGATGGCAAAATTAGGCAAAATATGTCCCTTTCGCAACAAAGTTTACAGTGAATTTGCCAAAATTTATGTCTTTTTCTGGCAAAAAATGATGAGATGTCTCTTTTCAACCTTAAGAAATAAAAAATTTTGATGTTCTTGATTTCCAAAACAAAATAATTTTTTAGGTGAAAAGTATTTGAAAATTGAGTGCCTTGGTTGACATTAGTGTGGAGTTGCTCGTCAGTTTCATTTTTCTCAACATTTTCAAATGTCAAAAGGTCCACCTTTTTCATATTTGTACAATACCAACTGTTTTAAACCAGTAAATGGCACAGTATTTTTTCTATTTGACTATTCAAATTTTCCTCCTCTTTGACACCCTTAGACTGTTTACTAGACTTGCCATTTGGTATCTTACTTTCCATCACTTTATGGACATGCACGATACTTGCAAGATATTTTACTCCATTTACAGTAGATGGTCACTTCTAACATGGGGACCAAGGATTGATGTCCCCATTACACCTAACATGCAAACTGTCAAATGATAAGAGTTTAATATTTAAATGTTGAGTTGACCTGGAAACTTTCAAATGCAATATAAACCACTGTTTGCAATAATAAGATACTATCAAAAGCCCCAGTTTCACTGAATTTTTGTTGTTCATACATTGAGAATGACCAACATAACTATGGCAGCATGGGGGACACCCAAAAAATCAAATGTCCATCAGCATTAAATATTTGGTTCATAAGACATGGAATCATGTTTTCAGGTAACCTTCTGGTACCTTATTTTCATGTGACTGAATTCACAAAAAATTAGCAGTTTGTGCAAATGATGAAGCATCAAAGTTTACCAACATAACTCACCTAAGGGGGACAACAAAATTCTGTCGATTATAAATGCCTTGAAACAATGTTAGTTTTGATTAGTTTTTTTCCCCAATGTGCTACTTTCTCTAAGAGTTTGACCTAATTCTTATCAATATTATCAGTATCAAATGAACTGCCACCTGAGAATGACAATATTTGTGACCAGAATGCAAAAATGCATTGAGGTTTCGCTGATACATTTTCTATTCCAAATAAAGCCATGATGTCCCATATCTTTCAGTCAATGGTCAAATGCTATCTTAATGTGTTGGAAAAATACAGTTTTGTGTTCCTATTTAATCTTGGGAATTCTTGGGAAATTTGCATTTTGACCTCTGGTGACCCCAGATGATGATCTTGGGAATTCTTGGGAAATTTGCATTTTGACCTCTGGTGACCCCAGATGATGATCTTGGGAATTCTTGGGAAATTTTGCTTTTTGACCTCTGGTGAACCCATGTAATATTCTTGGGAATTCTTGGGAAATTTTTCTTTTTTACCTCTGGTGGCCCCAGATGACCTTTGACCTCCACCAAAAACAATACGGTCCATCTTTTCACTATAACACATCTGTATACTAAGTATGAAATCTATCCAAGCTTCCTACCTGGAGATACGTGTTAACAGGGTTTTCAGTGTTTGACCCCAGATGACCTTTGACCCCCACCAAAAATGATAGGGTTCATCTTCTCACCACAATGCATCCACATACTACGTATATAAAAACTTTTCAAGCTTTCTCCCTTGAGATATTGTGTTAACAAGGCTTTCAGTGTTTGACCCCCGGTGACCCTAGATGACCTTGAACTCCACCAAAGACAATGGGGTACATCTTCTCACTATAACACATCAATTTACCATGTATGAAATCTATCCAAGCTTTCTACCTGGAGATATCATGTTGACAAGGTTTTAAGACATTGACCCCCGGTGACCCCAGATAACCTTTGACCTCCACCAAAAACAATAGGATTCATCTTCTCACTGTAACGCATCTACATACTACGTATGAAATCTATCAAAGCTTCCTGCCTCAAGATACTGTGTTAACCAGGCTTTCAATGTAGACCCCAGTGACCCCAAATGACCTTTGAACCCCACCAAAAATTATAGGATTCATCTTCTTACCATAACGCATCCACGTACTAAGTATGCAAACTATCCAAGCTTTCTTCCTGGCGATATTGTGTTAATAAGATTTTCAGAGTTTAACCCCCAGTGACCCCAATTGACTCCAGATGACCTTGAACCCCAACAAAAATGATAGGGTTCTTCCTCTTACTATAAGGCATCTAAATACAAAGTATGAAGTTTATCCAAGCTTCTTACCTCGAGACACCGTGTTAACAAGGTTTTCAGGGTTTGACTCCTGGTGACCCCAAATGACCTTTGACCTCCACCAAAAATGACAGGGTTCTTTCTCTTACCAGACCAGTACGTATCTACATACAAAGTATGAAACTCATCCAAGCTTCCTAACTCGAGATATTGTGTTAATAACAAGATTTTCAGAGTTTGACCCCAGTGACCTTTGACCCCCACCACAAACAATAGGGTTCTTCCTCTCAATATGGGGCATCTATGTACCAAGTTTGAGAACTGTCAGAACTTCCCTTTTTGAGATATCGTGTTAACGAGCAAAGTGTCACAAACACACACACACACATACGCACACTCGATGCCTACCCGCGAAGGAGCCGAGTAGAGAGACGTGCTTGAGGGCGGGCTGCGCTCCAAGGCAGACACGTGCAGCCGCGCGTGACTTCTCTTCGCAGTGACTGAATTTTCGGACAGCTACGCCAGTTTCGAGCCGCGCGTGAGCTAGGAAAGACGTGCAAGAGCAGAGCTCTCCCCGGCTGCCCCGGTACCCACTAAGGCCAAGTTGGTGAGTGCACACACGCACATGCATACACACACACCATCATGAATGCACAGGTTCCTCTTATCATCAAAACCAAAAATGGTGAAAAATACATTAAAAAATCAACATAATTTGGGGGACACCAAAAAGTTTGTTGGTCAGGTACAGTAGTTTTCTATGGTCCTGTTTGGAAAATGAGATAAAGCAATAATACTGATATTTTGGAAATGTTGAATCTTGGTCATATCCTTACCATGGTAAATGAGCAAAGCAATTCAATGCATGATAAATATGTTTTTCAGATAAATCCAGTCTGTATGCTTGTATGTCCCAGCCCTTACCCCAAAATCATGGGTGGACACAAAACCAAAGAAGGCTATTTTCTAAAACATACCAAATGTTGAAAATTAAGTTTATATATCATAAGGTAGCCCTGTTGGTAAGGTATAATAAAATATCCTGGTTTGTTGTATTCTACACCTCTGAAATTTTGCATCCAGCCCTGTATATTGGCAAAGTCAGTGAAATCACCCCTTGTACCCTAATTTAGAGAATTACCCATGTATACCAGATTGCACAAACTGGCCTAAAATATTTCACAAGTAGGGGTGTTTAATAGTCCAAGTTCACATTTATATTTACTTTAGTAGTCAATGAAGTGTCATTCTCAAAATGACCCTCTTGAACTATTTTTCAATCTTCACTTATTAAAACAAGTAGGTTACACCATTTTGAGAACGACCTTTCTGTTATGACCAAAAAACAATGTCAAATGTAAGATATTCCTTCCTATGTATAATGAACTAGCCTCTTAGATGCAAAGCAGCAAGACCTGGGACAAAATCAGATACCTGGTTTCGAAGCACCGGCAATTCACATCGCTGATGTGTGTTATGAATTGGCAAGTCATGTGCAAAGCAGACTTGCCTTCCCCAGCTCTGCTTTACCTTAAATTCCTTATTACTGTACACATTTTGTGCAAGAAACCATATGGATAGCATACAGTATTACTGTATGCATTTTGTGCAAGAGACCATATATGGATAGCTAACCAGGTAATAGCGAGTGTCCGGAAGCATGGTACTAGATGTAAGGGATGCACCAGATAACCGGCCCAGCTGCACAATCCGGCCAGATCTTGAAAAATTATCTGGTTCAGGCCGGTTCTTTCAAAACTCCGGCCGGATTTTTCTCAAATTCTAGCCAGAATTAATGTACTTCCATCATTAAAATATTGGGGTACTGTAGCTTCACAGATAAATTAAGCACCATTGCAAAAGTTTTTTTTTTCTGTCCATATTACATAGTAAGAAATTGCCTCATGGTCCTACTGTAGTCAACTGTGGCACTGACAGTGACACAACATGCATTTTGTAGTCTTAGTGTGAAGTCTTTAGAAATGTGCATGTCCAAAATTTGTGGAGCTATCAAATGGCCTATGTCCAGGTTATCTCACAGGACAAACTTTTGCACATGTCATAATGCATGAATATTTAATAATTTCAATACTTAAAATATTCAATATTTCTTCAATATTTAAAACCTGTCAACTATTCTTTGACAATATGTACAATTTAAGTCACATTCATCAGAACAGGCTTTCATTAATATTTATTGTCACTCTGACAATCAAATTTTTGTTAAAAAACCTTGCAGTTAGGCCTATGTCATTTTAAAAATAATCTTACTTTGCCAATTAATTTCTGTCTGCATCATTCTTAGTCAGTCTAAACCGTGCAAAATCACACCAGCTTAGTGACACGCTGTATAGTAGGCTAATGATAAAGTCAACTGCCAGCTCCCCTGCCTTGACCTCCTCCCCCCCCCCCACTTGTGACCCCCCCCCCCACTTGCCCACCATGCTATTTTTCAATGCATGCTGGGAAAAAGCCCTTAGCTACTTTAAAAATTTACTCCCTTCTACACCAGGCATGTTCAATATGGTATTGTGTGTGTGCATTCACCCATGAAGCCACTCAGGATAATATCCAGTGACCAGCACAATGGGAGCAGTTTGGCAGCATTCTTCCATGAAGCTGAACAGAATTACCACTGTGGCTGTCAAGATTTCTCGGATGATTCAACTTTTTTAATCATGCCATGAAAATTAAGGCCCCTTAACTTTACAGAAACGCACACTTCCAAATTCCTGATATATGGGCCTTTGATCTGGTTTTCAGCAGAACATTCATACTCATGCACAATCAACAGAAGTTTATTACTATGGCAACTGCCGGTACGGCTTTTCTGCGTAGAGCTGTTCTGGGGAAAGATAATCAGCTTAAGAGAGATAAGGACTGCAGACAGGAAATGAGAGTTACCAGTCAGAGGACTCAAGAAATAAACATTACATGCAAGGCTGCACAATTTCTGTCAACATCTGTAAGGGGCCTTGCTTGACATGACTGGGCTAAGGACACTTCCATGTGTTTCTCTTTACAAGTGAAAATATCCGGTTCCAGCAAAATGTGATTCTGGTTGGACCTAAAAATTAAGATCCTGTGCATCCCTACTAGAAGTGTCCTACTCTACCTTGTTAGTGAATATAGGAGAGTGCATGTAGCTAAACTGGTACTCTATATATTGACAGTTTCATAAATATCGACTACTTGTGACATAAAAGTCTTTCTAGCCTAATTTAATATTGATTGCTTACTTTCAATTACCTTCATGATGAACGGTTAATTGTTAATATTATTCAAGTTTTGCAGTCATGCATCTGGACAGACGGCGGCACATGCGATAACTTGCATAAATTCACATTGTGCGCATACACAATTGAATGACCATGAATCCATTGTTACGATTATGAAGTTATGAACTTAAGTGTGCGTCTGCACTGTGTGGCTGGTCGTGTGTTCATGGTGGTACCCAACTAAAAACATTTTCTATATGATTGGAAATGATTTGAAAATGAGACCTTCATCCAAACAGATGTATACAAGTTGAAACAAAATTATTTTTGCTCGTCGCTCCTTATAAACAAACCTAACCTTAGGCCCTACGCAATGCTATGTGGATAGACCTACAGTGTATCAAGTATAATCTGTAATGTGTAATGCTGACGATGTGTAATGCTAGAATTTGAACTTGGGGGAGATGCTGAACTTTGGGAATAACTTTGTTGAAGGATGACTTTGTTAAGGAGCACCTAAGTTTGCTCAGGGGGGCAACTTTGCTAGCTAAGCAACTTTGCATGAGTGACTTTGTAATTTAAGCCAGTTGGGGAACTTCGATACACAATGCATGCTGGGAAGGAAAAGTGTACCATATAAACAGATACTGCATACTGTACGTGCAAGACATGATATATTTTGTGTAATCACACACAATTTTCGAATTAAAAATTGTTTCTCTGGACATAAAACACAGGTCAAAGAAAATTTTCTTTTAGAGGAAATATTTCATTTTGAAGTTATCTTCCTTAACTTGGACCGAAAAGGTTGGGCACTATAATGGTAAATTGTGGAAGACAGGAAAACAGTCGCTGAAAACGTCGTACCTGTATGGAAATACCCGTGGACTTGATCTGTGGTGGGCTACTAACTTAGTATATACTAAGTTACTACTACATGGTATAGCAAACTACAATTTCCAAACTCATCTATTGTATGGAGGGACCTGGTCCGCAGTCTGCTGACCTAGTATTTGGGTCATTGTAGGGCAGGGGTGGGGAATGTTTTTTTTCTGACGGGCCGGCCCTTTTGATTGTCAGAATCCCTTTGCGGGCGGCAGACAGGGCGCAACAAGTTTTCCCCATGAGGCACAGGCCTATGGCCCCAAACAGGACCAGGTGGGGAGAAGCCCACAAGGGGTCTGGAGTTTGCACAAATTTGTGGGCAATATCCACTCTCATTAAATGACAGCAAATCCGAAATGCTAAAGAGACCAGAAGTATCCAAGTACCATTTGACTTTGTATTTATGTATGAAGGAGCACATACGAAAAGTGCGCCCAAAGCGCGCCAAAAGACAAGTATTTTTAAACCTACTTTATTCCACTTTTTAACATTTAAATCACTCTTCGAAGGGACAGCTCTAACCCCCCGCCACGAATATACTGGAATAAATAAATTTTCCACCTAGTTTTGTACTCGGTGTAATAGATAAGCCTTTACATATGAGAGTGCACTCAGTTTGTCCATTAGAGTACAGTGAGTGTACCTTGAGTCGGTCACTGCATACAAAATGTAAGACAGGCGAGCTATGGTCAACAAATACACATACGACAGTGAAGAAACTCCAGCACAACATGACCACAACTGAAACTGTCAAAAACAAGAACGCCAAGAGGCGTAGTGATTCCTTGCCATGTTGAGAGATGGAGTAGGTATGAGAGCATAAGTTTAAATCTTTCTTGCAATTAATGAGGACCATCATGGTAGGCTTGTGTTATCAATAGAAGTAAATGTATGACAAAGTTTCTTTATGTATTCCTGAACTTGAGATAATGTGGTTACAAAAGATGTTATATTTTGACAGCTGGTGACCTAAATTGACCTTTGACCTCTGTTAAAAGATATCCCAACTGAGATCTTTACACATTGAACTTACACATCAACTCTGAAGTGTGCCACTCTCCTTCACAAAAACCAGAATGCCAACATATTGAGGTTTCCATAATGCTTTCAGGCAGTCAAAAAGCCCCACTGTCAAGGCTATGATTTTAGGAGGTTAGGTGTCAGGGAAATGGAAGGTGTACTGTATTCCCTAAAGAACAATTACCATCATTAGCAATTACAGTAAGTACGCAGCTCACCCTGAAAAGACACATGACTGGTGCTGGCATATGACAGCAGGGATTCACACACAGCAAGGGATTGCCTGATTTATATATCCTCCTTCCACAAACTAGGTCACTATACTGACATTAATCTAAACACTTAAGGGCTGTCAACACTGCACTGGACAAACTGTCAAAATTTTTCTTCTCTTGCCTGGTCCATAGGCAATCATTATGTCAATCTGGTGTGACTCTAACAAGCTACACCACCAACAAGTTAGGGTCAGAGGCCAGCGTTATCAGTCTACAAAGGTGATTTGTCTTTGTGAGCTGTGACAGTGTTATCCTCAGTGGACAAGTAGAGGGGGAATTGTTATTGCCTCTGGTACTTAAAGTGGTATATGATATATCAATAGCAATGTCTCCAGTTCTCAACAAAGTGGGAGGCACAAATAAAGAAGAGCTTAGAACCTGTAAAATCATAATGTAAACCAAGTAACTGCAAATGGATCTGTTCAAAATGGCTATATTAAAAGCAATAAAATCATAAGGATAAGTGAAAGGCAGAAAATATATAGTGTTTGAATTAAACATAACACCTGTAACCTACTATGTGACCCACACATAAGAACAACCCCAGTTGCAGAGTATTTCATATATTCCATGTAAAAAATTAGTGTTACCAAGCTTTTCACTCTCTGACCACACATGACCCCATGTGACCTCTAGGGAAAATAAAAATATTACTAAACATTAAAACAGTAACTATCAACCAATTTTTCATGAGTTAACCAAACTTTTCTCTCTATGACTGCCCCTGACCCCATGTGACCTCCAAGAAATAACGAAAATGCTAGAAAACTTTAATGCAGCACCTTCCAAACAAGTCTGAATTTCATGCAACATGTAGTGCCTGAGATATATGCAGCTCTGTGCTTTTCTGTTTCTGCTTCACAGTGACCTCAAATGACCTTTGACCCACACCAACAACAATCCCAAAAGGGATCTTTGCATAATACACCAATGTGCCAAGCTTGAAGTATCCTGCATGTTTCCTTCAAAAATTAGAGTGCTAACAAACTTTTTACTCCATGACCTGTCATGACCCTGTATGACCTTTGACCTCCAATAAATCTCTGGAAATTTTCATAACTCAAGAGGTACTACTCTACCCACCATGTCTGAAGTTCAGGCAACATACAGCTGATGAGATACTGCAAACATGGTTTGTCCATATTTCACCTGCTGCTGACCTCAGATGACCTTTGAACCACACCAAAACCAATCCCAGTCGAGATCTTTATATGCTTTACCCACAAACCAACTTTGAAGTGTCTCGCCCTTTCCCTTCAAAAACTAGAGTGCTAACGAGATTCTTGTCACACACACACATACATACACACACACACACATACGCATACACATACACCGACATCACCATCGCATAGATTCCTTGCCTGCCTTCGGCAAGGAATCAATAAGCATTTACACTCCTTTTTAGAAGAAATTTACCCAGCCTAGCCTACATCTAGCATTACCTAAACTCCTAAAGGTGGCTTGAGGCTTTCTTTAAAAGGCCCAAAAAATATTTCAAACAATCTTCCAAATCACTGTAAATGGTCTCCTTCCAACACCTTATGATTTGTTTTTGGTGATATCATTCATGGAGTACATTTTGATACCACTCTTATGAGCTTTCATAATATTCTGTGACAGACTCAAGGTACCGTTCTTGAACCTAAGGCATCTGAAACCTGTGGTGGGAATTTCTCCGTCTCTTTGAAGTTTGTTAACGAAATTCACTCAGACTTTCAGGATTAAGAGAAAACATGTTCATGAGAATAATGGATGAGTTTAAATTACATATTTCTACCTTATGTGTAAGTTTTTAGTGAAAATTCCCTTGATTGACTGACTCATGGTGCCACCATCATAACAGGGTTTTCCCTGGGCCTTTTGAACGTCGCGGGCCGCGACGTTCAAACTTCAAAAACAGGAAGACCGCGACGTTCAAAAAACAGCCGCGATGTTCAAAAATTCCTCCGGTACCCTGAAAAAATTTTACTTAAACTTTTTCAACGATCGCCTTTTTGTTAATACAATGTGCAGTGAAACCACAAGCTTATTTCCGAAACCTTGTCACGGCAAAATTACGAGCCATGTAGTACTACCTTCGCGGTAATACTTTCGTGCTCATACGTACCCACAGTCATACACGCAAGTCTCAAGATGCAAACAGAAAGCTAAGCGTTCGGTATGTATGCATGCCACACACGTACACGGAGTTCAGCAAGCCCTCTTTCATTCACACGTGACCCTCAAGTTTCAGTTTACATGTCATTATTTGGTAATGATTATGTACATTCCAACGTGAGCAGTCGAGTAAACTATACCGTGAGACGCAACCACAGGTATTATAATTCTGTGGACGCAACTTGCAAAGCCAAAACCAAATGCCCCGTTTGGCAGGTTATAGGCTAGGCGGGGCTTGTGTCTCAGAATTTTCAACCCAACGAATGAAAGAAATATCAGCATTTGACCGACAATATTATTGATAACGTGTCCTTTGTAAAAATACGTAACTTTGCATTATCAGGGCCGCCAAACAATCTACTCAACTTACGCATCTTGCTGCTTTCAAATCTTCACAATATGAACACATTTTTTGTGTCGAAACTGGGTAGAAAATTCGTACACGGGTACCCAAAAAGCATTACCCGTCGGGTACCCGACCGTAAACCTTGCAACATCTAGCCTAAGTTTAGTGCATGGTATGCACATACAATTCAAGACTCCACCCATCGGCCCCTTATCTCTGGTCGGATCGATCTGTTGAAAACAATACGTCACATTTTCTATATCTACAATGTGCCGTTGGTCCTTAACCTCGTGAGTTTAGAAATCAGACGGGAATTAATAATTTGACCATATTTTAGTGCAGTTAGTACAAATTTTAAACAAGTCCTATCACTACTTCCTGTGGCTTTGTGTTCAAGTGTGCCGTAACGTGTGCATCGGAACCAAAAAATAACATCCAGTTTGTCACTGCAACTTCTGTACTGTAATGTACCTCAACCATGTGATCAAATTTCTCGTAAACTGTTTTCTTGTTACTCTTATGAAAAATCCACCTTCGTGATAATGACAGTAAAAAACTTTCTAATGCATCTCCTAGCCGAGATTTCAACCGCACAGCACCGTTAAAAAATGTACGGTAAGATACGGCAGACACCGTGTACGTACGAACGTTCGTTCGTTCGCTGCCGGAGTGCTCTCTCTGCTGTAGTTAGCACATGACTTTGGCAAGTTCCATTTTTCGCAGATGGGGGGTACGTAAAATACTGGGAAAATATTTTGCTCTTATTTTGCCATATATTTAGGAAACTTTGGACATAAAACTTTTGCAAGTAGTTTGAATAGCAATAATGAGATAGGAATCATTTTAGTATGTAAGGTAGTACCAGGATAGAAGTAACAGGAAAGAAGATTTTTTTCGTGCACACAACGCAAAATACACCTTGAAAGAATTTGTACGATTTTAAATCTGAGGGAGTGAATTTTGCTTCAGAAAAAAGTTTCTCCACCAAAAATACGAAGTGTTGGCGACTGATTCGAGTCAAAAGAATATTACTGTGGTTGTAATAAGTGCATATCTTATGTAGACATAACTGTATCACCAAAATTTACTTCTTTAGATCATGAAATCATGTCATGTTAATGTTAGTGATAACTTGACAAGTAACATCGAAAGTCGAGCCACGTGCCCTATATCCATTTGGGTATGTGTGTTTATACGGCAAAGATACGTGTAAAATTTCTAGTCGGTCTTTCGCGCTACTTCTGGGCCTTAGTTTTGGAACGTTACTCATCCACACGCACTGCGTGCAAAAATTTATGAGCTGTCTTTCGACGTTCATTTCTAGAGATAGGCTAGGCTATTATACAGTATAGTAGGCCTATGTTGTTTCGTTGTCTAGTATAGGGGCGGCTTGATGTTAGAAACACGCATCGCGGGGCTTGTTTCTGGTGAAAAATGCAATGTAACAAAAGCATGGTACGAAACAGACAAAAGCAACTTCATTTCAACATAATCGTGAATGAGATGGGGGTAAATACATTTTGTTAGTTGCAATAACCATGCTATTTCGCGAAGATCAAAAGGGAAAGGCTGAAAAACTCTACCCGGGTAGCCTACAGTAGTAAAGTACTGTGTGCGCTCTGACGTACCTGAACTGTGCTGCATTAGAAATTGCGGTAACTACTAACAATAGCCAATGATCGCTATCATTTGGAGAGGTTAAAATATGACGAGTTTGTGAGCACCAATGGTGAATATTTTGGCAGAAACTTAAAGAAATTCTGTTGACTAATTCGCCTCAAAAGTGCCACGATTTTGCGTTTAGACACTTCTAAAATTCAAAAAGGGGGGACACCCCCTCCCCTTATACCCCACCCCCAGGCCGGCGATCCACCGTCGGACGCGGCAGAGCCGCGACGTTCAATTCTAAACCCAGGGAAAACCCTGCATAATGCAACTATCAATTGAATGACACACCCCACTACCTGGACATGGTCAGTCATTGTCCACAACAGTGTTGACAAAATGTGTAAAATGACTTGTAACATACCTCTCAGTCACTTCTGTGACTGACAACTTAATGTAAAATGACTCACACCTCAGTCAAAACACTTGATGCACAATTTGCAATTTCTATATACACGGATCACCATGTATTGACTAAAAAACTGAGAATGGGGTCATTCTCTGCCAACTCAACAAATTTTCACAAAATCATGGTCGGGCACCGACCCAGATTTTGCTGAAAAAATTCCCTAGTGTAGTTCAAGTAGTAGATAGAACACACCAAAAATTTTAGGTCAAAATTCTTAGCCGTTTGGGAGTTACGGCCCATCGAAAAGTGGCCCAAACCCCCTTCTTTGCATGCCCGAATTGCATAGTCCAGATCTCGGTCATTTTTGAGGGCCTATATCTATACAGAGAATAAAGATACAATGCTGAAAACACCTACCTGGGATAATTTCTGCCCAAATTTTCAGAATCTGGCATCAAAAACACTGTATCTGGCTTAATTATGAAGATAAAGAGCTCTAAACATTGCATTTCATTTTAGGCGTCAATGTGATTTATGATATTTGGACCCCTGTGGTTCAATCGACTTCTATCAGACAAGTACCATTTTTCATATACATAATATCTGGTGGGTGCACTTTGCTCTCACAAAGTTAAGGACCTTTAATAACTTCAATGACAAAATGGTTGGGGGTCAAACATGGTCCCAGAGCCAAAAAACCAAAATTTTGATGTTTTTCGAGTTGACCTTTGACCTTGTTTATCACCTCCCATGAACTTGAATTTTTTTTTTTCTTTAGCTCTAACCCCCTTTTATATTTAGTTAAAATTTCAGAGACGGGTTTTTCCTCATTCTTGCCAAATCATTTTTTGAGTTTGGGCAGAAGGTGGTCAATGTCACATACACATTGTACAGTATGTAGGCCTACTGTACATAGTACAAACTACTCGTGTAGCACACATGACCTTATATCATGGCCTGTTTGTATAATTTCAACCACAGAAGTAATACTATTTTCCTTTACAGTTATCTACTTAGGAAAAGACATTTTAAGTAACTTGCAGTACAAACTTGTAATAATTGTACTATTAAATTTAACAAGTATGCACTGTATGTACAGTATACAGATACTGTATAATACAGCACTTTACACATATTAAACAAATGTTGTCTAAGAAATCAAAGGGGCTGTCGTGCCCATTTAAGACTTGTGGAAAGATATATACTTATTTTTAAAGCCATGAGCTGTGCTTAAACAAGAATGATGATCATTAATTGTATTACCACACTGCAAACAAGGTATATGTGAGCTATTGGGCTACACTTGTGGTACACTCACTACTAATTTCTGTATACATGTGTACAGTATATACACAGTATATACACTGTACACTGCTATGTGAAATGGTGCACCACCTACCCAACTCAAAGATTTTTTAATTAAAAATGGGGGGAAACCCCTCCCTGAAATTTTAACCAGATATAGAAAAGGGATAGAGCTGTTGGTAGAAAAATATTTTAGTTCATGGGAGGTGATAAACAAGGTCAAAGATCAACCTGAAAAACATCAAAATTTTGTTTTTTTGGCTCTGGGACCATGTTTGACCCCCAACCATTTTGTCATGGAAGTTATTTCAGGTCCTTAACTTTGTGAGAGCAAAGTGCACCCACCAGATATTATACATATGACAAATGGTACTTATCTGATAGAAGTTGGTTGAACCACAGGGGTCCAAATATCAAAACTCAAATGGATGCCTAAAATGAAATGCAATGTTAAGAGCTCTTTATCTTCATAATTAAGCCTGATACAGTGTTTTTGATGCCAGATTCTGAAAATTTGGGCAGAAAATACCCCAGGTATGTACTTATAGCTTTGTATCTTTATTCTCTGGGAAGTTATAGGCCCTCAAAAATGATCGAAATGGCATGCGCACAAATTGGGCATGAAAAGATGGGGTCCGGGCCATTTTTCAATGGGCCATAACTCCCAAACGGTTTGGAATTTTGACCTGAAATTTTCAGTGTGTTCTTTCCATAAGTGGAACTATGCTTCATAAAAGTTTCAGCAAAATCTGAGTCGGTGCCCGACCGACCTATTTGTTGAGTTGGCAGAGAATGACCCAATGACTATTGATATCCCCATACAAAGTGTAACAATTGACTCACAATTGATCCACCCTTTGGTCACAGCAGTGACAGACAATTGACAAAGGTAATGGGACTCACTCCTCAGTCATGCTGATGGCTGACAATAGTGGTTCAGTGACAAACATGTGCATCACACTTTCATTGGTCAATGACCCACATCTGACTGCATGTAATGCATGGGGTACAGTAGTGAGTTGCGTCATTCAATTGATAAGTACATAACCTTCCACGCAAAACTTCTGACAGTACAAAGATTCTTCACCTGTTTTGTGTCTAATGAAAAGGTGGGGATGTTACATTGCGGATTCTAGGGTTTAAGCAGGCCAATAGCCTACAATGGTAGTGTTAATTTTGCAACAGTTTTACGTGAAATATGCGGAAGTGATATAAACAGGATATAAACAATGGGCACCGAGGGCTAAAACATACTAGGGTATCAATTACCTCTGAAGTGATCATAAATTTACACTGATGAATTGGCTTGTGGACCTGATAAAAGTCTTGCAGGCCTGGCGGGAGGTTCCCCCCCCCCCTGCTTCAGGGCTTTCCATACTTAGTTCAGGGAAGGGGCTGCGAACTGTTCAAGTTATTGGGGCCGGCCACCTGCGCTTGAGTGAAGCCTCTGGCCAGCCGTACAGGGAACTACCATTGGTCCCGGCCCTGTTGGGGTCTAGCAGAGTACAATTATAGAATGCAGGTCCACTGTTTATTTCTTCCTAGAATCCGGATTCGCGGATTCAATCTCAATTTTTTGTTCTTAAATAGCTTAGAGTGTAGAACTAAGATCGTATCCACGAATCCACTCAGGGAAGCTTCCCTGGAGTTCGTAATATTTTGTCTTTAAACCCAGTGTGTGGTGTGTCGTTCTCAAATAGCTCAGGGTGGGGAAGCAAGATCGTATCTACAAATCTGCGAATCCACTCAGGGACGGAAGCCTCCCTGGAGTTGATGATATTTTGTCTTTAAACCCAGTGTGTTGTGTGTCATTCTCAAATAGCTCAGGGTGGGGAGACAAGATCGTATCTACGAATCCGTGAATCCACTTAGGGATTCTTCCCCGGACTTCGTAAAATTTTGTCTCTAAACCCTGACTTTGTAAAATCGAAATGACAAGAACTGTGGGATTCCTATCCCGAAGATCGTGTCTGCGAATCCACTCTAAGATTGAACATTGTCACATGTGGACCTGCATTCTATAATTACTCCTCTCCCCTAGAAGCCAAGCGATTTGGTACGTTCTAGAGGACACAGATCACATATTTCTGATCTAAAGTAGTATACTATTCCGGCCCCAGCTGCCATTAGGACTAGGCCTAAATGTGTGAACAGTGAGTGAACATAACATAACAGGTTAAAGGGCAAAGGAGGGCTAAGGCCCCATAAGATGCCCTGAAGTCCATACAACCTTTACTGAAAACAAAGAACTAACCAACACCAAACGAGCCCAGCACAATTAGATTCTACCACACTTATGGAAGAACTTGTCAATGTTAACCTTTAAAGCAGTGCACAGATGTGGAGTTAACTACCCACTCAGGCAGACTATTCCACTCGTTAACAACTCTATGAGAAAAGCTGAACTTCCTAATGTCGAGCCTTGCAAAATTCTTAACTAGCTTCTTACAATGGCCTCGAACCCTAGAATTACATTGAACCTTTAAATCATTGCAAGAGGACAAAGGATTCCTTTCAGAGAGAAATTTGTACACCAGAAGCATGTCCCCCCTAATCCTTCTCAACTCCAGGGTGGTAAGCCCAAGATGCTTAAGTCTAACATGATAAGGTAGGTGTCTCACCTCGGGTATAAGGCGAGTGGCTCTCCTCTGAACTTGCTCTAAAAGAAGCTTGTCCTTTTCATAGAAGGGACTCCAAGCCTGGGCTGCATAGTCGAGGTGGGGTCTTACCAACTGCTTATACAGATTTAGTACAATTTCTTTACTAAAACTACTGAAATTCCTCTTGATCAATCCAAGCACCCTATTAGCCCTAGCAGCAGCAGCTGCACACTGTCTAGATGGCTTTAAATCACCTGTAATAACTACACCCAGATCCTTCTCAAAAGTCACATCACTCAGAATACTACCATTCATGTTATAATAATAACTGAAATTTTTAGGACCTACAGTAAGTGAAGGACTTTGCACTTAATTATCTGCATTAAAAGACATTTGCCAAGTCTGAGACCATGAAAATAACCTATCCAAGTCTTTTTGCAGTAATGAGGCATCATCATTATCACTAACCTTCCTATAGAGCTTAGTATCATCAGCGAACTTACTAATACTAGATGTGAGAGAGCTATCAATATCATTGATGAAAATTAAGAAAAGAAGCGAGCCAAGAACAGAACCCTGTGGAACTCCACTTGTAACTTCTTTCCAAGAAGAGAAATTACCATTAACAACAACTCTCTGAGATCTACCATTGAACGTTGAGTTGGTCGGTACCTTGAGTCGGTCACTAATATACGTACAAAACGTATGGCACATACACTACATGCAACGCATAGCCTAACGTTAGGCCCTAGGCCTATTAAGTAACTGACTCATGGTACCACCATGGACGGGGATTTGATATTAGGCCTATGTATGTCCCCCCACTAAAAATATTGCGGCGGCATGTCCCCTATCCCCCACCCCCGTGTTCGCCGCCCAGGATCATGGCCACTATACGTCCGGTTGTTCCATTCCATTGAAAAATAGGGGGTTGCAATCTTTACTTTCACATTTTTATGGTAAATGATGAGTCGTTCTCAAAATAATTCTTCTTAGACAATTTAAAAATAAAGGTGGATATTATACAACTAAAAACATTTTGAGAACGACTCTCTTAATATCTCTTATTTTTTTTAGCAAAAAGTATGAATACTTCAATATTCCTAATATCGGACTGTACTAGTCTGCCGGACGGATAGTGGCCATGATCCGCCGCCCATGGTTCAGGGAACAAAGTGTACATTAGAACTAAGGTTAGGGCTAGGACTAGGAGGGACCGTTAGGCCTAATGACTGTTACTTTACTAAGGCTGCGGAGACGCTAGCTACCCAACACCTTGTCAACTGAAGTTTTGAGGCTCAAACTTTTGAATCAATTCATCTTCTTACACAGAACACTAGCACACAGTCCTTACCAAGTGAATAAAACGATCAGAGCAGAATTCTATCTGCTGACTTTGAAGAAATGTCGGATGATTCTGAAGAAAATCTGAGGACGTACGTCCATCACATCTTGGCGTTCAACAGGAAGTGATAAATTGGAACCATTTGGCAGCACTACACTTCATATACCTCGAAATTTTAATATTCATATCATGATATCACACCAGTCTGAAGCTAGCACAGGATTCAGCACAGGATTCGCTTAGGATTCAGCACAGGATTTGAAGCCAGCACAGGATTCAGCACAGGATTCGCCTAGGATTCAGACATCAGCACAGGATTCAAACATAAGCTCAGGTAGCACGTTTTGCCTTGCATTCAGCACAGGATTCGCTTAGGCCTAGCCTGGGCCTAGGTGAATCCTGTGCTAAAACGCCAGGTGAATACTGTGCTGGTGGTAGAATGTCAGGCACACCGTTCATTTGAAACCTGTATTGCGTTGCTGAAGGGCGGCGCCGCTTGCGGTGAATCCTGTGCTGTTAGTTTCAAATCCTGTGCTGAATCCTGTGCTCCTGTGCTAGTGTCAAATCCTGCGCTTGTCTCTGAATCCTAGGCGAATCCTGTGTTGATGTCTGAATCCTAGGCGAATCCTGTGCTGGCTTCAAATCCTGTGCTGAATCCTAGGCTAGGCGAATCCTGTGCTAAATTCAAATCCTGTGCTGAATCCTGTACTGATGTCTGAATCCACGGCGAATTCTGTGCTGCTAGTTTCAAATCATGTGCTGAATCCTGCGCTGGTCTCTGAATCCTAGGCGAATCCTGTGCTGACGTCTGAATCCTAGGCGAATCCTGTGTTGATGTCTGAATCCTAGGCGAATCCTGTGCTAAATTCAAATCCTGTGCTGAATCCTAGGCTAGGCGAATCCTGTGCTAAATTCAAATCTTGTGCTGAATCCTGTACTGATGTCTGAATCCACGGCGAATCCTGTGCTGCTAGTTTCAAATCATGTGCTGAATCCTGCACTGGTCTCTGAATCCTAGGCGAATCCTGTGCTGACGTCTGAATTCTAGGTGAATCCTGTGCTGAATGCTGGGCGAATCCTGGGCGAATCCTGTGCTGAATCCTGGGCGAATCCTGTGCTGAATCCTGTGCTAGCTTCAGACTGGTGATATCACTTACTGCCAAGAGGTGGCGCTCCACCATTAATTGTTGCCTTTGACTTACACACTAAAACAGGCCTTGTTACGCTGCCTCTCATTCCTTGTCAAAGTTCTCAACGCCAGCATGTGACCCATCAAAGCAAAGTTCACGAGTTAGTTGTCACTGACACATAAAAATTTCCGTAGCATGACCATTGACATTTGGAGCTACAGGTGCATGAATAAAAAACTTGTGATCAGCCCCTCCCCCCATGTCAGTCACTCACCAATGTATGAGATGGGTCCGCTGTCTTTCCAAAACCTCACAATCGGCTCAGGTGGTATCAATTGTAGCCATTTTTTGACAGCATAATCTCCAAAACAATCACTACCAAATACATCTAATAAGGGATTCATTGCCCTGATTCCATTTTCTCTATTGACTTACAAACTTACTTTGGTCCGTTTCGTGGCCTCTGGACCCGTGTAGAAGTTTTCAACGGGCACAAGCTACCCCTCATATGCGGAAAGCTCACGGGTAGGCCTGTCACAATAATTTCAGATTTGTGTACCATGACCCCTGAGATTTTGAGCTACGAGAGCTTGTATCATTAGGGTGGTGGCTCCTGTGTTTAATTAACTTCATTCAAAAGTCATTTTGCATCGCCGAAGGATATATTGCAAAAAGGTGCCTAAAAATAATGAAAACTTCAGTTTTCTTTTCTACCACATACCCATCACAAAACTGGAACACATCACTTCAGCAACATGCTCTATACTGTCTCCCCCCCCCCCCCCCCAAACAAGTTTTTTCCAAGGTGTTAAATTCGTAGGGTAATATCATCCGCGTGGATTCCATTTGAATAAGTGGTGCTACCATAATTCTACGATACTTCAACACCATCAATTGTTGCCATTGACTTAGTGACTTACACTCTAAAACAGGCCTTGTTACGCTGCCTCTCATTCCTTGTTAAAGATTTCAACCCCAGTGTGTGACCCATCAAAGCAAAGCTCACGAGTTGGTTGTTACTGGCACATAAAAATTTCCGTAGCATGACTATTGACTATTGGAGCTTGCTAAAGGCGCATGAATAAAAACCTTGTGATCAGCAATAAAAAAAAATGTGATCAGCCCCCCCCCCCCCCGTCACTCACCAATATATGAGATAGGTCCCTGTCTTTCCAAACACATCTAACATGTATGATGTAGAGGGTCCACCGTTCAGCCAAAGTGCAATCTTACGTAATGATGGAGCGCTCTTAAGACGGCAGGGAAACGCGGAAGGAGACTTGGTCAAGTTTAAAGGAACCGCTGTCTTCTTTTACAAATCATTGCACCATGAAATGTGGACAATGGACCCCTATTGTTCGCTGATGCTTAGGCCTACCCCTAAGAAACTAAATCCATAGCTGCAATACAAGAAAAGATTTTTAAAGTCGGTAATTTATGAATATTCATCCCAGAGTGGCTTTCCTTTAGAAACCAGAGTTGCTTTGGGAAGGTAGGCAAATTCGGTATCAATAAAGACAGGTCTCCCGGCTACATACGTAGCCGTTAACCCTGTCTTTATTGATACCTTTCGTATCAAATGCAATCTACATGAAATATGGAATCGGTTTCATCTAAGAATGGGAAAAAATTCATAAAACTATCAGCAAATTTCAACTGAAAAATATGCTGCGTGGAAGGGGGGGGGGGGTGCGCGACTTGATAATATAGGCTACATGCAATAGCCTGTAGTGACCTGATTTGGAAATTTACAGTAAGATATGAAAAGTTGCAACGAAGAGAAGTCGATAAAAGCTACAAGAAGGAAGATATGAAAGAGAAAGCAACTGTAAAAAGTCGACCGTCCCCCAACATTAAAACCGCAAAACGAGAAAAACTCACTGTCCTGTCTCCGGGAGGACTTAAACTCACGTACTTAACAGTCGCAGTCGGGCGCCATACCAACTGAGCCACGGCAACGCTGATATTCCATCACAGTGTAAAGTTGTATGATATACACGTTAAAGTGCCAGGTGTAAGGTGGGGGGGGGGTCGGGAGCTGGAACGAGCACCCCTTTTCACTTGCATCCTTAAATATTGGCACCGTACTTTAAATTGCCTGAAACACGCCAGAATGATGTTGTTTCAATATGCTTGGATGTTACTCATTTTTCCCATTAATGTTTACAGCATGGCCTGTGAATGTTTCGTAGTTTGCCCTATAAATGACATCAGTAGGGGTGGGCGAGGGTCCAGGGAAATAGGGAAAGCCCAGGCAGCTGTGGTCTTGCCGGTGTAGCGGGAAGATGTGTCTCCCGTGTAAAAAGAGTCCTCTTAGCAGTACCTCCACAAAACAAAATCCATGTACTGAAGACCATCAAGTATGGTACATAGTATTGTCACAGTCTTCATAGGGAATAACTAACTAACAGGATTAAACATTTTGAGGGTATATACCTGCCCATTTTTTAACTAGTGACAACGGGGGGATCATGTCAGTCTACTTGTTTAACGTGAGAGAAAGTCAACATACTCAAGTTTGGTATCACACTGTTACTGTCTCTACCCAAGACAACCTTGTTAAAATCATCATTACAGCGGTGAAAGACAAATAATTTTCTTTAATAACCATCACTTCACGAAAACTTTTATGAAATATAATAAAGGATTTAATTATAGGCCTACACATGTACAGTAATTTCATTTTTTTTTATCAGAGACAATGATAAAAAGTGGAAAGACTGAATTTATGCCATAAGCTCTGAAAATCAACCCTGAAAAATTAGTCTGTGTCCCACCGGACGATATTTCCAGGTTAAGTCCTGGAAACAGTGTCTGGAGAGACAGTTTTTCCCACCACATTAAGAAATTGTGTCCCGTCAGACACATTTTACTGTTACCATCTTTTCCGGACAGTAATTACAAACAAATCCCACTATTAAATACTGTCCTTTTTTGCCACTGTCCGCTAGAAACACACAGTGTTTTGATTATCCGCAAATGATTTTGGCAACGATAAACTGAGGCATCCGTATATGGTTGGCCACGGTTATGGTTGGCCGAGGTGGACATAAGACGGACTGAACTCAACGCGTAGAAAACAGACCATGAACCAATCAAATCCACGGATCGTTGGTTATACCATTACACAATGGGATAGACTAGAATCCATTGAAAACAGAGGGAACTTATGAAATGATTTTGGTTTGATTTGGTTGATTATTAATACTCTTCCACATGGCGTAGTATGTAGTGGTACTACATTAAAGTATTTTACAGTGTTTTAAACCGGTAGTTTCTCAATACATTCAGGGGCGTAGATTTCTTTTCAACTTTGGAGGGGATGGGGTGAACCATCGCAACTGTGGAACATGTGCACGCGAAGCGTGCACGGCGAGCGCGAAGCGCGAGCCCACGACGGGTGGGGTCCAGGGGCCCGCCTTAGGGCCCCTGGTGGGGTCCAGGGGCAAAGCCCCGGTTGGGGTCCAGGGGGCGAAGCCCCCGGAAGCTCCTTGGTTTTAATGTCTCAGAAGTGCCAGGAAGACTGTTTTAAGGGGTAATTTCAGTGGTAATGTTCTTTGGTAGGCTATTGGTATATTCATACATTTAGGAACTGCTAATTTTGAGCACTCGTCGATAAGCTGCACTGGATTGGAATTGTACAAGAGCAACAATGTCCTGCTAAGCTCAAAAAGGCAGGGATCAACATATAGGGTCATCCCAGACAACTGTATTTTGAATTCGGAGATCATTACAAGACCTGCAAGTTGGCTTGAGATCAGTGGCGTCGCCAGGTTTTTTTGTGATTGGGAGCACCATAGATGATGTCGTAATAATAGCTCAGTTCCCCTAAGTCTGCGTAAATTACACCTTTGTTTTTTATACGTTCCTGCATTTGCATGCAGCAGTTTTGATCTTTCGTTTGTCACTACAAAAAGGTGTCGTCCTGGGGAAGAGGTTCCCCCTCCCCTTTAAGATTTTTTTTTTATTAATTTAAGAACTTTTAGATGCAAAATGGTGCTATCTTTGGGATGTTTTGGAACTGATCATGAATGGCCGGAAAATGTCCATAATTTAGTGAATGCTAATTTTTGGTTAGGTAAAAGAGAATATGTTGTCTATTAAGAGACAGATACGTTGTCAAAAAATCTCCTGAAGCCCCCTCCCTTATGTCTATTTTACGGCCTTCTATTTCGGGAAAGTTTGTACACAAAAATGTGTGCGTGGAGTCCACAAAAACATTCTTGAGTTATAACGAAATATGTCCTTTCCTTCATTGTGCATTATGAAAGGGCACATAAGGCTAGCAGATACCTGAATAGGACCTCCTGGAAGCTCTGCATTAATCATAATAATTGGGGCGGGGGGGGGGGAGGGGGCGGCAATGACATAATGCGTATACTACCTGACATCCAAATGATAATAGAGTACGCCGCCGAACACTTTACAACTATCGTATTTTTACTACTTTTGAACTAAAATCCGGGCGAACAGCTGCCAGAATTGAAAATGAGAGGGAGGGAGAGTATTAGGTGCAGGGAGGTGATATTAGACCTCCCTGATAGGTGTAGCAAAAGGGGTGAAGGACTAATAAGAGCGTTACAGAGTGCTGTTTTCGTCATAAGTGTATTAACAATCACCATCTATACCGATAATGGCTCAGCGCGAACTGGCGAAGCTCTGGTAAAAATTTTTGGGAAAATGTTTAACGGCAGATACGTACTTTCAACCTTCTACATCATGCTACATATTAGATTGACAGATCCCATATTGATGCGAGGTCCCCACAGATGTTTGGGGATGCATCTCTGTTCTTCGGAAAGTGCCGTGATCAGAACAGTTTCGTGTATTACTACCTTAATAATGGTCATAACATGGAGTGTAAACAGTGACGAATAATATTCCCATTACAAAACCTGCATTCAGACTCTACATTGAGACACTTTCAATTGCCCAACAACCTACATGCCACTCCCATAAGCCAGTCTTTAACCTGTTAATTCGTAAACTTTCAACTTTTTGCTGCTGTGCTTTTCCGAATGTTGCTATCGGAAGATATTGATAATATAAGTGACACTGACGTAAGGTTGGAAGCGCGCGGAGCGCGCGAAAATTTCGATAGATTGCCAACGATTTGCTAAAATTCTGATAGTTTGAGAAACATTTGTGATAGAAAGTGAAGCGAGATTGAAAAAAATTCTTACGAAAATGAAGAATAAAATATACTTTCCACCATAAACGTATCTGTAGACTGAAACATTGGGGGGATGATTGCATGGGCCATCCCCCCTAGTCAAATGTTGGGGGGATATATCCCCCCATCCCCCCCCCCGGGATCTACGCCCATGAATACATTGAAGTAGTACATACAAACACGCCCACACCATTAGCTGAAAAGGCAGACAGTGTGTTTGGGACGCCTGCAGACCAAAATATACACGAACAGCGAACATTTAATAGAAAACAATATCCGTTTCAATAGAAGGGGGCTACAAGCAGAGGAAAGAGTAAGTGTACATGGAATTTCAGAATTTCAGGTCGAATTTTCGGATACACGCATGTTGCAAAGAGAAATGTGAGAGAAATATGTCATTCTGGACCCGCGCGGTTTAAATTGAAAACAGGTAAAACTGCTTTGACAGACCGGGGCTTACAAAATAATGCACTTAGTTTTGACTTTACAGAGTTTCATGCAAACAAAACAGTCAGTTGTGGTACTATAGACAGTGGTGTACTTAGGGGGGCCATTGGGACATGCCCCCCTCACTTATGCCGATCTTTTTAAGTTCCTAAAAATACGTAAACTTTTTTAACACAAGTTTTACTTCAAAAGGTAGCATATGTGGCACCAGATTGCATGTATTAAGGGCACCTAATTTTTCAAAAATGTTCAAAGGAGGAGGGGACACCCCATTAGCCATGGTCCTCCCTCACTGATGCCGATTGTTCCTTGTTTTAGTTCCTAAAAATACGTACATTTTTTAACACAAATTTTACTTCAAAAGGTAGCATATGTTTGCCACCCGATGCTGTCAAAGTGTTGTACGACAAACTAATGGCCTATTTGAATGAAATCCCGGTGCTCGGTTTCAATTCTGGTATATATGATGTCAACTCGGCCGAGCAATATCTTTTCCCATAGTTGGTCGAGAACGATCCGCTAAAATTTATCGTCAAGAGATGTAGCAACTACATTTCCATCAAATCGAAACACTTGCTGTTCCTTGACATTGTCAATTTCATCGCTCCAGTTTTCAGCTATGATGCCTTCCTAAAAGCCTACGATTGCTCTCAAAGCAAAGGTTTTTTACCGTACGAATGGATTAAGTTTGAAAATCTTGCAAATACATCGTTGCCACCGTACGAAGCTTTCTACAGCGACTTGAAAAACTCTAACATCACACAAGACGAATTCGCGTATTGTCAAAAGGTGTGGCACCAAGAACATATGCAAACGATGAACGACTTTCTGGCCTGGTATAACAACCGTGACGTCGTTCCATTTTTGGAGGCGCTTGACAAAATGGCGCAATTCTACAGAGAAAGACACATTGATGTGTTTAAAGATGGAATATCCGTACCCGGTCTCACCATGAAGTACCTCTTTCAAAAAGCTCAAGGAGAACCTTTTGCTCTGTTTGACAAGAAAAACAAAGACTTGTACTACACATTCCGTGCTAACCTCGTGGGAGGACCATCCATCATCTTTCATCGCTACCAAGAGAAAGGTAAAACAAAGATTAGAAACACGGACAACGTGTGTCAAAAGATAGTCGGGTTTGACGCGAACGCCCTCTATCTATGGGCAATCATGCAGAACATGCCCACCGGTCCATATTTGAGACGCCGTGAAGAGACAGGGTTTAAGCTGGAAAAGAGTCGTCCCGTTAGTCTCGAATGGTTACAATGGAAGGCACACGTAGAGCACATTTTTATTCGGCACAAAGGGAATGACAATGGCTTGCGAAGAATTGCCGTGGACGGATTTTTGTCAAGAGACGAACACGGTTTATCAGTTTCACGGATGTTATTTCCACGGCCATGACTGTTACCTTACACAAAACAAATGTTACACCGTCGAAGAAGAGCAAACATTTGACAAGAGAATAAAGAAAACCGATAATATCAGAAACTACATCATATCTCTCGGGTACAACTACGAAGGGATAAGGAAGTGCGAGTTTGTGAGACAGCGGGAGACGTCACAAGAACTTCAACGGTTCCTTCGCACTCTACGGTTACCGCTCGAAAGAGTTCGTAAGTTGAGTCCTCAGAGAATTGTACAGGCTATTCGAGATGACCTGATTTTCGGGGTGATCGAAAGCGATATTTACGTACCCGACGTACTTAAACCAACATTTGCGAAATGGGTCCGATCATCAAAAATACGAATATATCGATCGACGATATCGGTGAGCATATGAAAACATTTGAAAGCCCATCGAAAGACATTATTGCCGATACGATGAAACTCACTGGAAATTCGTCTTACGGCAAAACGATAACCAACAAAGAAGGGCATCTCAACATTCATATCGTACCAGAGGACAAAGCTTCCGGGCTCGTTAATGAAACCAATTTTAGAGACTTAAATGAAATTTCGGCCGGTTGGTTCGAAGTGGAGTCGGCAAAACGGTCCATTGCCATGGATTTGCCCATCCAGATTGGTTTCTTCGTGTACCAATATGCCAAACTGAGAATGCTCCAATTCTATTACGATTTCCTAGACAGGTTTTTTGACCACCAGTACTGGGAGTACGTTGAAATGGACACGGACTCGGCCTACAACGCCATCGCGGCGGAACACTAGACGATGTCGTCAAACCAGAACTGAAAGAAATCTACCACAGGGAGAAGCACCACTGGTTTCCCCGTACAGACCTGAAGAACACGAAAGATATGACAAGCGTACTCCCGGGCTGTTCAAAGTAGAGTGGGAAGGGGACGGCATTGTAGCCCTCAATAGTAAAATGTATTACTGTTATGGTGGGGTAAAAGATAAATTTAGTTGCAAGGGGATTAATAAGAAACGCAAAGAAATTGGGAAAAATATGTATTTGGGGTTGCTGAATACGAAGACCCCGGTAACGGGTAAAAACAAGGGTTTTAGAGTAAAGGACAATCACGAGTTTACGTACTCACAAGTCAAGACAGGTTTTACCTATTTTTATCCCAAACGAAAGGTCTTGGAAAATGGTGTACAGACCACTTACCTTGACATTTAGACAAAAATTTTAAAATGAGTAACGGGAGATCACCAAATGTACTTGTCACACTTAAAGCCAGACCATTGTATCGAGTACATGTAGCAAAACGTTTTTGCTTTAGTTGTATGTCATTGAATCATAGTCTGCATATTAATGTGAATCTTAGGTGCTTCAACAGAAACACACTAGAGTGTCAGAGTGTCAGAGTGTAAACATATGCTGGTACCACAGAACTAGGCTTATCATTCATCGGGGTATCAACGACGTCTGTACAAACCCTGCATATAACCATGCCATAATTAATTTTAGTGCAAGCGAAATCATTCAAGAAAGAAGGATAAGTTTGGTTGTAATCTATCATGCTGTATCGTAGTTTGGGTTGTTTCAGTTTCGGTCCCTGTTGCTTAGCATTTCCATTGTCTTAGAGCATTTTGAAGGGGACGGCAACAAAAATGTGATTACGTACTTACTATACTGTGAATGTTGCAACAACTAGTCGAATGCTTTTTCATCCAATGTGTAATCGTGAGGTAATTTTGTTCAAATAGTATCAAATGTTACCTTGATGCAGTAACCGTAGAAACTTGATTGAGTTGGAACATGTGAAAAGACATTTCTTATCAGCCTTACAGAAAACGAGATTCATCCATGATTTTTTGGTTCCTTGCGATAGCAAAAGGAACCTATGCAGTCAGCTTGGCGTGTGTGTGTGTGTATGTGTGTGTGTGCGTGTGTGTGTGTGTGTGTGTGTGACACTTGCTTCGGTACGCTGTAACTCAATAAGGGAAGGTTGGATGGAAGTTGGATTTGGTATGTAGGTTTGCCATGGTGAGAAGGCGTGCCCTATTGTTTTTGGTGGAGGTCAAAGGTCATTTGGGGTCGCCAGGGGTCAAACACCGAAAACCTTTTAATCACAATATCTCAATGTAGGAAGCTTGGATAGTTTTCCTATTTAGTATGTGGATGTATTATGGCAAGAAGAGAAATGGCATCATTTTTGGTGGAGGTCAAAGGTCATCTGGGGTGACTGGAGATCTAACACTGGAAACCTCTTAAACAAGATATATCTCAAGGTAGGAAGCTTGGATAGATTTCATACTAGGTATGTAGATGCTTTGTGGTGCAAAGATAAATCATGGTATGTTTGGTGAAGGTCAAAGGTCATTTGGGATCACCAGAGTTCAAACACCGAAAACCTTTTAAGCACGATATTTCAATGTAGGAAGCTTGGATAGATTTCATACTTGGTATGTAGATGACTTTTGGTGCAAGGATGAAGCCTAGTATGTTTGGTGGAGGTCATAGGTCATTTGAGGTCACCAGACACCTTTTTGACATATTTTGTGCCACCCCTCTACTGTATTTTAACCAGTCTCACAAAATCAGCTTACCTCATACAGTACACTGCACTCCCTTTAAAACTGTCTGTGTACAAGAGGTCAATCCTGTGAGGTTGTTTAGGTTAGTTTAAAGGGAGCTGTCTAATGGGTTTCCATTGTGTGTACATGCATGCACTGTATAAGTCAACTATTGTGAGAGCAACTGTCAACTCCCTGTTCAAAGAATGGGTAAGTAAGGACTCATGGTCAAGAGGTCAAATTTCATCACTTCATATACACACACAGTTGTTCTTCTGAGCAGTATTTGAACAATTTGTGTAGGTGGGTATGGTGAAAGACAGAGGAGTGATCATGTTACTAGCCTACGTAGCGCCTCTGTGGCTGCCGCCCATTTTGTAGGCTGCCGCCCCTCAGATTGTTTTTTCGCAGGGATGAGCTGAACGAAAAAACTTCGTCCGCTCCGCAGGGTATCATGTTACTGGCTTGTGTTGGGAGGGTTATACTGAAACATTTCCAAACAACAAGTTATTAATTGTAGACATGTGTGCTAATCACAATCATCACACCTAAAAGTACCACACACTACTCAAAATCAAATGTTGAAAGCTACAGCAAGTGCATCAAAGCATCATTTCACATTTTATGGTTTGAGCTTGTGCACAGTCCGTGCTCAAGTTTGGGGTCACCAATCGTCAAACACAGAACTTTTTTAACACCACATCTCAAGGTAGCAAGCTTGTATAGATTCCATATTTAGTGTGTGGATGCATTATGGCAAGAAGAGCAGTAGTGTCATTTTTAGAGGAGGTCGTCTGGGGTGACCGGAGGTCAGACACTGAAAACCTCTCAAACAAGATAGCTGAAGGTAGCAAGCTTGGATGGATTTCATACTTCACATGGTATTGCATTAAATCCAGCTGAAAAACCATGAGGTTTGTCGAATGTATGTAGGCGTCACCATAGTAACAGTTAAACTTAAAACTAGCAAAATTTTGTTTGTATTTGTATGGTAATGCCTCAGTTTCATTACATGCAGCAAGGAACCACAGTGCCCATTAGGCTCTTGTTTTTTTTTTTTGGCACATTATGTAAAACCAAAATAAATACGACTGACATTATGACATAGTCATCGTAGTTTGATAATTGGTCAATTTAACGTTTGTATCTCAAACGGGTGCTGAACTTGACTTAACACCATCCCAGAGACCGACGTCATCTCTCACATTCTTGGGGATGGGCTGGTGTCCGACTCAACCTTTGGAGATTAAAACGTAACTACATGAATTTTTACTGTACTGTCAGGTTGAAATATAAAGCACACACGCTGTTAAACTTTAGGCATACCGTGTTTCAGTACAGTAAGAAGGATATATAACGAGTATATCATATGGGATGCGTCCATGAAGGGAGGTGATATTGTAAATATCAAATCACTAAGGTAATAATTTGAAGGGGTAATGAAAAGGTGGATAGATCTGGCTGCGAGCCTTATGAGTATGAATGTGGGAACTATTATGTAGGGTTAGATATATGTGCCTTCCTTTTACATACAACTTTGTAAATAAATAAACAGGGGGAGAAAATGAAATACAAATGAAATGGTGTACTAGAAAAAGAACTGTGTGGCCTTGTTGTTATTTTACCTGGTTTGAATATGGTCAGACAGAAAAAAAATATATAAAAATGAAATAAAAAACGGAAGGACATCCTTGACGTCACAATACGCGTACTCTGAGTAGTCTTCATGTTCAGGTTTGACAGCCATGCACAGGGTAGGAAAATTGTTTCACATAAGGTGAAAGTTCTTACGCTACAAATGCGAATCATGCTTCGTTAGAGCCGCATTTACTTACAGTAGTATGAATCTGTGCAAGATGCTACAATTTTGTACGGTATAGGCCTTATCGCTATGAACAAATATTGGAACCTTTATGTAGAATGCCACATTTTTTACGAATGCAGGTGCTTTGCTTTCAAACTTTCTTTCTTCAATCATGTTTTGTCGATATAATGAAAAGTTGAATGAGAATAACCCCACAAAGAGACCCTTTAGGTACATGACTGTCTAAAATCGACTTTGATAGGGAATAGGGTTTAATCATTTTTAAAAGTATACAACTCAGAAGTCATTTCAAAGTCAGAGATGTTAGATAAAGTAAAAGTTGTCACGAACGAGCTGAGGGACTGTGTTTCTTTTTCGTTGGGTTATTTTGGCCATTCCCAAGTTTACCTACACGGATCTACTTATGTCCTTAGTGTCATGAATGAGATGCATTCAGAAACATAAAAGTAATTTTTCAATTCAACTTGACCCCGTTAAGCATGATATATATATGTTCAATAGGTTGCCACTTCTCACATAACGAGAGCAAAAAGTCTCGCATTATCACCCCATGTCTCAATAAGAACACACGGCATGACGCAATCACAATAGCTGGGCTGAACGTAGAAGATGGCGCTCTTTCCCGTCACCTTACCCACCTCATCCAACCCACCTCATTTACCCACCTCAAAAAGGGTCTCTCCGGTCCCTACTACACTACTCACCTTAAAGGTCTTGTGACATGAAAATAACATGTTTAAATATTTGTTGTAAAAAGCATCTAAAATCCTGAAAATATCCGTAATTCCCATCAAAATTCATCATTATAATGATTACTTTGACCATTTTACGGGTAATTTCTACTGCACACTTGTATTGGAAAAAAAATTTACCTAAATATTTAAATTTGTGACGTCGAATGATGGACTCACCAAATACAGCTAATTTTATACTTTGTTTTTTCAACTTTCATTTCAAGGACACTTGTACCATTTGTATCCCCTGAGGGATATCTTATGGAATTCATAATTGTTTTCTTGAAAAATATTAATATCACTCACGGTGCCACGCTGCAAACCGTTTAATGCGTACTTAAGAGATAACTTATACAGGGTTACCAGAAGAAATGGTAACACTGTGCAACACTCCACATTATTTTTTGTGAGTCACTCCAGTAACCATCAAACTTTGAAAACATATATCTTTGGAACGGAAAAAGATATTGAAATAATTCAAAGGGATCTGTCATTTGGGGACTTTATTTTTTTTTAACTGCCAAGTAAAAACAGCTCTTTCTGGTATCATGTCACCATAACTTTAAGGCTCCTCAAGCTGTCCCTTCCTTTTCTAAGGCCCACGAAACCATATGTCATGTCGCGTGCACAACTGCGTCTGCGCTATCAAATGCTTGTGTTCATAGAGTGCGTTAGTGCTTCTGCACTGTCAATGCATTTTAAGTGACAAGTTGCTCGTGTTGAGTCTCCTCTGCCAGTACTGGCATATAATCAAGCGGTATGCTGTTTTCTCTGTGTTACACGCGAGATTCTTCATCTGCTCATGTGTGATAAGTTGGGTTCGTACCGAATCTGCATTTTTTATCAGGTTTTGAGTGTCATGCATGGTTTGTTCAGTACTGCATCTTCTGTCTGCGAAACACGTGCGATTTGTAAGAAAAACAGCTGGGATGTTTTTAGAAGCTTTGCTGTGAGCTACACTTAAAATACCATGCACGGTTGACCGTATATCATGAAAGTTGACCTTCCTACGCCAACCACATATTTTGTAGCACTTTTCATTCTTAATATCTGTGAAGTACCTTTGACCACTGGTTCCGGGATGTGCGTGACATAATGCCCTACCCTTTGGTCCATTTCCCCACAGATTTTGAATAAAATCAGCCTGAAATCAGTGAAATGTTTCAGCCTGAGAGACTAGAATAACTGGGTTCAATAAACTAGACAGCTTCCCTAACTTTTTTTTTCATTTACGACCCTTTGCGCCGTTTATCCTGCATGCATCTAGATGAAATGATCATAAAATCTATTGACAGTAACGGTATAATAGAGCTTACCGGTTGTAACTATTTCCGATCGGTACACACTCTGTGACATTAATACTGAGAACATACAACCTATCACATTCTAGTTTTGTATCGTTGCTTTGAAAACGTTTCAGTCAGGGCTTTTCCAAAAAGTTTCTATTCTCAAAACTTTCAGCCATTTTTTTTACTTTTAACTTATTGTTTAACACGAAACGTACCAATCCTACTTTTTTCTTTCCTTAAGTTTAAAGGCCATTTATGCAGTACCGATAATGCGCATACATATAGTATTCTTACAACTGTTGCATTGTGGTCTTAATTCATCCATTTTTGAATTATTTTCTTTTAAAATTTTGCAGGTTTAACTTTCTGCGAAGTACAACTTCAGAATAACTTCCATCGAAAATGGCAGAAGTGAAAGCAATAAAAGAGGACTTCCTTCATTGTTCAATTTGTACTAATAGATTGAAAGTTCCGAAGGTTCTTCCCTGTATACACAGTTTTTGTCAAGGTTGCTTGGAAACCTACGTTAAGAAGTTAAAGAGTAAGCAGCTACCCTGCCCTATATGCAGAAAAGTTTGTGACCTGTCAGAAACGGGTGTGAAAGGTTTGCAAACAAATTTTTATATTGTTAATCTTGGTGAAAGAATGGACCTTCTGGAGCGATTAGGTAAATCAGTATCGCATTCATACACCTGCGAATCCTGTGGATCTCAGGAAGTTGCAGCTTATTGTTTGGAATGTGAATCCAAGATCTGCCTAAAATGCCAACAAGATCACCAGCGGTTTCCCGTTCTTCGTTCTCATTCTATTATACCGATAAACGAAATCAAACAACCAAAGTATCAAAAGGCATTGAAAAATGCGAAAACACCAATGTGCGAAGTCCATCCGACTGAAAGTCTGCGCTTTTACTGTAAAACATGTTCAAAGTTGATTTGTAGAGATTGTACGATAGTTCAACATTCTAAGCCAGATCACACCTTCGTTGAAGCATCATGCCAAGTTGAGGACATCAAACGAGAACTGCGAGACTTGCTTAGTAGAAGTTCATCTGATCACACAAGTAGCTTAAAGTTCATTGAAAAGGGAATGGCTGGGTCAGAAGAGGTTGAACGACAATCTGAATCTATCATTAAGAAGATTAATACCAGTTGTGATAAAATGGTGGTATCGATTGAGATGCAGCTTAGAAGTCAAGCGGAGGAGATGTGTAAAGAAGTCAGGGAGTCAATGACGTCTCAAACAAAGATGATCGACGAAAGGGTCAATATGGCATCTACTTGGGTGACCAGAATGGAAAATACTCGGGAGGTGACAGAGAAAATATTAGATGAAAATAATTTGTGGGAAATTCTTGCAATGTCACATGATCTTGTTAGCGCATTTCATGCTTTGAATATCGACGCCGGTGATTTTAAATGGTATCAGTCTGATTTGGAGCAAAGCATAGTCTTTTCATCTTTTCAACCACCATCTGTGACCTTGGGTAGGTGTAGTAAGGCTTACGACGTTATTTTAAGCGACACTCAGGGAAACTTCATTGCGGTCACATTTGATTGTGTTTCTTCTGAGCTAAGAGTGTTAAAAATACCGCAAGACACATACAATGTAGATGATGCTTCTGATATTGCTTCTGTAGGGGTGAACTTTACAGTTCCTAAAAATTCCAAGGTAACAGCAGCAATAGCTCGGAATGAAAACACCATTTTCATAGGTCTCGGTCGATGTATTGTCCAATTAATGTTGTCTTCTAATTCACAATATGACAAAATTATGGAAGCAAGTAAGGATGAAGACACGTTAATAAGTTTTTTAGCAGTTTCTGATAATAACAAAGTACTTTACTTGCAACTCAGTAATGACAATCATGTGAAGCAGTTTAAGTTCGCTCAATTCGACCGGCAATATGGTTACAGCTCAAATCGGGAAGGCATAGATATTACATCCTATCTGACCAACACACAATTCATCATACAAGATGACCACTTACCAATTCAAAACGTTGTATGTCATGGGAATACTCTGATATACTCGTTAAAGGAGGGTAGTTATCCTAAAAATATTACTTATATGTTGTTTCAAAAAGAAAGTACAACACTGGTAATAAACTCTATGGATACAGTTCGTGGCAGACAACTGCTGTCGATATTTCAGGGAGTCTATAAGGGAAGTAGTCAAAGATTGTCCGGAGGAAGGCGAATTACGTATGACGTCTTCACATGCTATATGCTTTGGGGAAAAGCATCCTCATCTCCATCTAGGTCTGCGTCGACCTTTATCATAACAGAATACAACTCTAGCAGTCAGAAATTTATTCGCACCTGGAACGTGCCCGGTGAAGTAGCACAACCAGCCGCGTGTTACAAGAATCCTCACTCAAATCAATTGGTAGTTTCTGATCAGTATGGTAAAGTTACAACATGTTTGTAATTTCCATCAGTATCAATCCTCGTGGAAATAAAATTTTTATTTTGAACACTTTCCACGTAATGGCACACTTGAACTGTTATAGGAAGGGGTGGCACTTTACTAGGCGCATTTTCGCACAAATCAAAGTGTCAATTTTTGACGATGAAGAAGTTTCGAGCTTTTCCTTTTGGAATATGAATTAACTTTCTTATCAGGAATTCGTCAATTCTCAGATTACCCTCTGAAATTAAATAAAAGGGGTACGAGTTGAGTTTGTTTACAAAAGTGTCCTTTATACTTTGTGGGATAGGGGCATGGTGGCGTATCATTTTGTCCGATGATACGGGCGGGAGGTTTCGCAAACGAATACCATTGCTTACTTCCATCGTATGAAGGTTCACTAATTAACATAAACTTCATATATCGAAAAACTAAGGACTCTGGTGTTTGCCTTCAGTGCTATGTCCGCCAGTGCCATACAGACTGCTTTTGATTCCTTGTAGAAGGCGTAAGGAGTCCATGCAATCAGTTGGGCGAGTGTACGTGTGTGTATGGGTGAGCGTGCGGGTGCATGTGTGTGTTTGTGGCGCCGGATCTCACATTTTGCATGAGGATGTTATACATTAAATTCAAGAAGCTTCTTGCTTTTCGTGAAGGTTAAAGTCATTTAAGGTCACCAGAGGTCAACCTCGTAAACGTGGTTCTCAAGAAAAATAACTTTGAAGGACCTCTTTGATAGGTTGTAAATACTCCAGATTAATTAAGTCTATGAACCCTATAGAGTTTGGTGGATGTCAAATGTTGTTTGAGGTCCCAGTGGTCAAACTATTTCAATCTTTTAAGCATAATACTTCTATTGAACTGTAAATAGTACGTCTCTAATTGTGCCACCGCCCAGCACCATCCAGGGCCGGGCGGAGAGGAAGAACATTGAAGCGCATCGCTTTCGGTAAGGAATATAGAACGGACGTTCTTCTTTCTGTATTTCGTTGATGTATTTCGTTGATGTAGAGGGTAAACATAACACATTTTTCAAGGCGACATCGCTATTGTCAAGAGGAACAATTAGTTAAAATATTCAGTTTTCATAAATACGCAGGGCATTTGAACTGGTGATGTGCCACTGTGCCTTCTTTTTTAGAGGTCATTCGTCCCCCTGAGACTAGGAAGGAATAATTTCAAGAGAGTATTTCATTTGTCAAAAAGAATTTTATTTCCATAAGTCTGGAAGGGGGGGGGGGGGTGCATTTCACAGAGACTTTTGTAAATGTTTTAGTCTCTACCAGGAGTATAGCGCAAGGATTTTCCGACTGGGACAACAACCCAAAACCCAGACAAAGGTGACTTGTTACTGAAAGTATATTGTTAGTAAAATTTTGAGTTTCTGTTCTATAAAATTTGAAAATTTTGGGCTGTTTGAAAAGAAAATGTTAACAATTTGGGGTTTTTGTGAGGAATGTTGGGAAAGTTTGGTTTATTTTTAAAGATTTGCCCTAACTTAGAGTAAAATCAAGGAATATAAATCGTCAGGATGATTGGCCGTTATGGAGGACTACATATTTATCATACGACGGGTAGTTTCCTCACATGAACGTTTCTAAATGGCGTACTTTCCACTAGGGGTGGCACAATGATTTTCCAACAGGTGTAAGCTCACCGACGGGGGTAACCCTCTCCCCGACAAGGGGAACGGATTGCCGAAAGGATGTTTTTAGTAAAATTCTTCAGGACAGCATACTTTATCGTACGCATAACGTCTCCCCGGCGAAACTGGAAACTTTCCCCGACTGGAGGGGGAGGGGTGTGGGAGTATGTGGGGAAAGAAGGGCATATCTCTCTGACAGGAGGAATACCCCGGTACCTACCTTGCGCCACCAATGGTCTCCACTTGCCATGCCCTTAGTCTGGTGTTTACTAAAATGTATAGAGCTCTCACGTTGTTATCTTATTTTCAAGTTGTATTCAAAACAGGTTCCAATGCAATGAAGTAGGCTCTGAATAACAAATATATCTTTAAAAGTGTGATTTTTCAGGGCTTTTGAGAAGACCATCACATATACATGTTGTCCTACCATAATTCCTAGTGAATAGCTTGTCATTGAGTCACATTTGTTCCATATACTCCAATGCATATCCATCCACCTATTCATAAGTCGCCTTCATCATTTAATCGACTAGCCGTCGGTCAAAATGCTGTATTTGAAATCCCATCAAATAACTTTTGAAGGGGAATGAATGATTAGCTGTAATGCCCGAGATTTTTTAAGTACCCCACAGTCCGGTCCTTCAGGGTAGTGTGTTTCATTCAGGGGCCCTAGTCATACGATCCTTGGAGTTTACTTTCCCGATGTACCATTGTAAATAGTATGGCAGATTTAAGTAACATTGTCGCCCCTTTAAATTACCATTGGGGGAGATGCCTGACTTTGTATACGAAAAGTATTATTGAAAGCGCATCTTATAATATGGAACAGTGAAATTTCACAAACGTTGACAACTGGTGTCTATTACTTACCACATTAGTAGTAAGGTGTATGAGAGTTTTCAATACGGTCCTGATATGTCAACCTTAAAGGTCGGTGACTGCATTTTTTCAAAGTCATCGGATCATTTTATCGTGAGAAAGTCATGTTAAACTAGCAATACATATACACGAACTTTGTAACCTGTCTAAGGGTTGAAACCATAAAATTTCTATCATGTATCTTTTTCATTTATTCAAGTGCATTTACTTGTTTGTGTGCTTTTCATGGATAACTGTTATATTTAAGTTTTGGTCGCTTTGGTTTAGTTTTTTAACGCATGCATGTGATCGTCACTAAAGAAATAATGTGATATTAAGTAAGTCGATGTGTGCCTTAAAAGCTCTGAAAAAGTAATTTCTTGAACAGAAAAAGGATCCAAGTTATACGATTTGAAAGAGGTTTAATTGAGACATTTAGAAATAAGGAACTCGAAATGAATGAGTCAGTATCATGGGCGGCGATCTCGGGGAGGGATGGTGGCTATTACTCCCCATGGAATTGGATGGGAGGGATGGGGATATGTCCCCATGGAAATGGATGGGGGGATACTGTACATATATCCCCCTACCCCCATGAAATCAACTCGGCGGATTCGGAAATCATGTAAAAAAGATAAGATAGTAATTCTTAATAGAACAGAAAAATTAAAAGATTTGACAGTTGCCATATAGTATCACGTTGCAAAGACTGGAAAGGGCCATTTCCGGTTATCTGGAGGGTATTTTAGCCAAAAGTTTCTTTGAATGCTCCGCGCCAACCGACGGTTACGCTCCGCTCAGATAGTGTCGTTGATTAAACCCCATCCACTTTCAAAGACTGATCGCCGCCCATGCAGTGTTTTAGTTTAGTGAGGATGATACCGTACGACAATTACATCGTGGTAAGCAAGCTATACGAACCATTCTTAAGTTACTAAAGTTTACGTTTGTAATAAGTAAATAAACCTTTAATATAAATTCGTCATGTAAACTGCATGTTGGAATACTTCTGAGGATGAGTGTTTACACTGCTCGAATGTTCGAGTTATAAACTGAAGTATGAATTGACGTTTAATGAAAAGTCTCGATAGTCGAAGCATTTATCAAAAGTGAAGCAAAGGAATAATAAAAGAAGAAAGTCACGTGCGGGGTATATCAAAGCAATTGGGAAAATCAAAAGAGAGTGGACATTTCCTGGCAAAACTGTGGTGAAAATGCACTTTGTTCGACTCTTGTTTTATTAGAGACGATCCCGTTAGGTAGCCAAATATTTGATTTCTGTTTATTGAGTAATAACATAAGGACAATCCCCTTAAAGAAATAGAACGACGTTTTAAGTGTTTTGGATTACAGTAAGTGTAGAAATATCGATTTTTTTTTCATCGACGAAAAGAGTTTTACAATAATCGAAATCCTTACTTTCATTGTATGTACTACGTTCAGTTAATTAAAATTAATGTAAATCATATGGGACGTCACACAATATCGGGTTTATCAAAATGCAAGCCAGTCTTGGCTTTCAAGCAGTTGGTCCTGAGGAAGAGTTTTACATATTCTGATCAAATAAGAATGGAAAGAGGGTCAAATTCTACTTTTTCAATACATATATTGTTTGAAATTTGTCGTTTTTTTTTTCAGTTCGGGAGACTCCCCCTTTTTGGAGAATTTAGTTTTCTCCCGATCGGGAGAAAACGTGGTCATGGGTGCCGCCATAATGCCTACTTTACCAACAGTTCCATGCGTTGTTTATGTGCATTGTAAGTGGTGAATGGATTTTTGAACCCCTTGCTAAATTTGTCGATCTAATGTAATAGAGTTAAATGTATATTCGGTGGGTGTTTTGTCCTAGATACCGAAAAGCCACGTCCTTATCGGGGTTCACCACGCCGTTTTGCGGCAAAACGCTAGTTCTTGAGTGGTCTTCGTTCTTGCTTAACCGTGTATTAATGTTAGGTTAGAAAGCAATGTGTTGCATAAGTTTTTTCCCCCATTGGGGAGATTTTTTGCTTTCCCCCAAACGGGAGAGTCTCTCGGACTTTTTTTACTTGATTAACCACTAATGCGATTATCTGAACAAGATCAGAAGTTTTTCTTTCTTTTGTCGTAATATTTTGGTAATTTTCAGGACACACATGTGTCGCCTAAATAATGAACAATGGAAGTTTTCACGTCTTGTCTCTACTTATTATATTCAGTCTTTAGAGACTGACTTAATCATGTAAAAATCATTCAAATAGTTGAACTATTAAGTTTCCCTTTTACTTAATTGTCTTATTTGTGTTTCTTTTTGTTATATTCATAGTATACACTTTCTTAAAAAGCTAATTAAACTAACGGATCTAACTTTCAATCTTTCGAATCTTTCTGTTTGTAGTACGATAAGCACATTCATACTTTACAATTTCCAGACGAAATTAGCTTTTCTCGGTAATCGGTTGTCACGATTAGGACGTCATTCCTTGAACCAGGGAGTTATTATTTGGAAGGAGATACAACGGAAAGTTTAACACATGTTCATACCCTAAGACCCACTTCATCCTGAGAAGATTATCAATAATAAGCTATGCATTCGGCTAAAGGGAGTTCTTTCTTTTATTCGTTGGCTTCAATTTGATATCAATATGCTATCAACATCATTCACGTCTAGTATTCCTGTCACAATTGACCTTCTCAGAACAATGCTTTGATGCGTAGTTTGAAACCGCCACCAGTTCAGGGGCAGGTGCTTCAAAACTAGAAACGACTGTTTAATTGAAATAAGCCAATGAGATTTGCCCCTTCCTATAGGACGAACCTCATGAAAATAAGCTGCAGAGGGAGAAGTCTATTTTTTTCACAACAATCTCGAAGTTTCCCGCAGTACCCGGAAATGCCAGGTATAGAATCATGTTCACATTTGTACATGTTACGCTAGCATGCGGTCTCGAAGTTGAACGTAATGCTGCTATTACTAAAATTGTTTGGGATAATGGAAAAAGACATGATTTTGAAAATCTGTTTGATTTAGATAATGCTGATAAAATCTCTTGTGGAATTGACTTGATTAAAGATACTAACATTTCTCAGGAACAAATGGATTACTTGTCTAACAACGTAATGACACTTTTCCTTGATACCGCCGATAGAGCGGGTTTGATAAGGGAGAGATCAATCAGACAAAGAAAAGTAGCAAATCCTATTAATAAGTGGTTTAACAATGACTGTAAATTAGCGAGGTCAAGGTATATTAAATCAAAGCAAGCACACAAAGTTAATAAATGCCAAAGGTCTAGGCAGGAGCTACGGTGTGTGTGCAAGCAGTATAAGAAAATATTGAAAAAAGCAAAATCCGATTATTTTACTAACTTACATAACGAAATGAGGAATATGAAACATTCTGAACCCAAGAAGTATTGGGATTTAATAAATAGGTCTAGTTTACCACAGAAATGTACCTCTCATATATCTATTGAAGAATTTAAAATTCATTTCATGAATCTTTCTAAAGGGGATCTTGTACATTTAAATGTATTTCCAGATTTAACTACTGTGACCTCTACTGTTAACGAGGATTTGAATGGTTATATAACAGTAGGAGAGGTGACTTTACAAATAAGAAAACTTAAAAGTGGAAAGTCACCAGGAGTTGATAAACTTATTAATGAATTTTTCAAGTACAGCCCAATTAATGTTGTAAAATTGATAACCAAACTTTTCAACATTGTTTTGGCCTCTGGAGTGGTGCCGATGGACTGGACAATCGGTTTAATCAAGCCATTATATAAAGGAAAAGTTCCGCTTAATGATGTCGATAATTATCGTGGTATTACCCTATTGAGCTGTTTAGGAAAACTTTTTACTGCTATTTTAAATGAGCGTATAAAGAAATATTTAGACAACACTGGGTCTTTGGGGGATGAACAAGCGGGTTTTAGGGATAACCATTCTACACTAGACCATATTTTTGTATTATTTTCAGTCATTGATATTTATCTGAGTAAAAGAAAACGAGTATTTTGTGCCTTCGTCGATTATAAGAAAGCGTTTGATTTGATTAATAGGACTTTTCTGTGGTCTAAGTTAATTGAGAGTAGCATTAATGGAAGAGTTCTTAAAGTAATCCAGTCTTTGTATAGAAATGCTAAATCATGTGTTGAAAATATGGGACAGAAGTCTGATTTTTTTGATTGTAATTTGGGAGTTAGACAGGGGGAAAACCTATCCCCAGTGTTATTTGCCATCTTTTTGAATGACTTTGAAAGGTTTATTAGTCGTTATTATAAGGGTTTAAATGATTTAAATGAGTCTTTTAAAGATCAGTTAAGTGATAATGATGTAGAGGTTTTTGTCAGATTATTTACTTTACTGTACGCAGATGATACTGTAGTCCTAGCTGAGAGTGCAAAGGACCTACAGCTAGCTTTAAATGGTGTTCAACTGTATTGTGATACTTGGAATCTGACCGTTAATATAAATAAGACAAAAGTAGTTGTATTTTCCAGAGTTAAGATTAGAAGAAAACCGGTTTTTTATTTTGGGGATAAAGTTCTTGAAGTCACTGACAGTTATTCTTACTTAGGTGTTCAATTTAATTTTAATAATAAATTTACAAAGGGAAAAGCGTTGCAAGTAAATCAGGCTCAAAGGGCATTGTATAGTCTTCTTACTAAATCTCGTAGTCTTAATCTGCCTGTTGATTTACAGTTGCAATTGTTTGACCAATTAGTTTTACCTATTTTACTATATGGCTGTGAAATATGGGGATTCGAAGATTTAAAAATAATGGAGTCATTTCAATTGAAGTTTCTTAAAAACGTCCTTAGAGTAAACAAATATACATCCAATTGTATGGTTTATGGGGAGCTAGGAAGACATAAGTTAGTTAATACGGTTGACGTCAGAATGGTGTCGTTTTGGGGTAGATTAGTCAATGGTGATACACATAAACTTTCGTGTATGATGTACAGGCTTTTAAGAACTTTACATGATAATGGTATTTACTCATCTCCTTGGATTCTTAAAGTACATTCAGTATTCAATAAGACGGGCTTATCATACATGTGGGACACCGTAATTATGAATCCGCAAAGCTTTTACAGTCTAGCAGCATGGGTTTTCCAGTCTCATATCTTAAAAGGGTAATTAAACAGAGGGTTGATGACATGTATAAGCAAGAGTGGTTGTCCGAAGTAAATGCTAATAATCAATGTTTAATTTACAGAATTTTCAAGAATACATTTGAATTTGAAAAATACCTGATAATACTGAATACACGTGAAAGAATTAACTTGTGCAGATTTCGTTGTGGAAATATTAAGATTCCTACAGTAACTGGGAGGTTTGATGGCATTGTTGTCCACGAAAGAATTTGTACGTTGTGCAGTAGGGGAAGTATCGGGGATGAATTTCATTATTTATTTGAGTGTGATGCATTTAAAGATGTCCAACAATTGTATATTAAACCTTATTTTAGGAAGAATCCAAATACTTTAAAAATGGAGCAATTACTTCAAACTAAAAGTAAGAAAAATCTAGTGAAGTTGAGTCTATTTTGCGAAAAGTTAAGAATAGCTTTTAAGTCTTAGGTTGGGGCCGGAATTAATTTGTACTTTTTTTTTCCTTTTTTTTTCTTTCTGTTTTTATTTTATTTTTTCTTTTTCTTTTCATTTTTCTCTCTTTCTGAAGTTCTTTGTAAGTTGAATAATTTTGTTAATGTTATATTTATTGGCTCTTATACCTCTTCGGAGGATGAAAAGAGAATAAACTGAAACTGAAACTGAAACTGAATAAAACCTCACTGGTATACTCTCGTCCGCGTCAAAGAGCGTCCAAACATGCAATATTTTTTTATTTCCTAGCGACTGGTAATGCTGTGGGAGTAGCGAAAATCCAAAGTCTTATAGTAGATGTAGCAGACGACAAATGTCTATTGTATGAACTACTTAATCCAGTGTAAGCCCTATAGAAATGCAAAGAAATATATGAGACAGATTACTGTGTGACCTTGGCGGTGTCAAACCTCGCTTCAAAGCGAGGTATCTCCTTCCAAATAACATCTCCCTGCTTCAACCTGCTTGGGTGCGCCTAATTGTCACTTTATTATATGGATGCATATTGTGTATGTAGATATGTATTAATAAGTTAAAGACAGATGGAGAAACATCGATCAAACCTGTCAGACAATATGTACTTGAGAATAATTAAATCATTTTCAGATACCAAAATGTGATTGACAGGTCTTTGTTCTTATTGTTTAGCCAGTGTTGACTCTCCTTCTTAGTTATCATCTCCTTCTTTAAAAACCCAGTAATCCTGAAACAAAGACCATTGTCAAGATACTGCTTTGAAGATATCTGCGCAGCAGATAAATGTGAACGTTTTCACTGTTTTAGATCAAAAGAAATGTACATGCACTCATAAGTTGCACAACCCATTATTATGTTAATTTTTTCAAGCAAGGGATTGATCCTTTCGAAAACCATTTGGATTCAAAACTTTGATGACATTTCAAACAATTCCGGTTTGTTCCTGAAATAGCGGAAAATGTATCTATGTTCAAAAAGTAACATAAAAATACACTACACCCTTTTAAAAAGTGGCACCTGGCGGCACAAGGTGAAATTAATTTTACTCTACGACTGGCAATGTTACCCAGCGGCGTAGGAAGATGTTTGGCATGGGGGGGGGGCAGACCAGACGCGATTTCTCGACCTTGACCCCCCCCCCCCGCCCACACCAAAACATATTTGCTCAATTTGATTTTGCCGATGTTTACTTGAGTAACTATATATATATATATATATATATATATATATATATATATATATATATATATATATATATATATATATATATATATATATATATATATATATATATATATATATATATATATATATATATATATAGGGAGACGGAGACGGAGACAAAGACGTACAGATAGATTCCTGATGCGTGAGTAATGTTGCTTGCATGCAGTTGCTGGTTTGAAAGCATCTTGCACACTGGTCATCTTTGACAAGATCAATACTGACTTGTTCAGCGGCTGAAAAAAACTTGAAAGGCCAGTCTTAAGCCGAAATACGTTTGAACTTGTCCATCATGGCGAGCAGTCCCCATGCGCTCCCAGCATATTCATCATGATTTGCAGATTGATAAGACATTAATACTTCTTGAAGACATTCATAATTCTTCAAAATGGAATCAATAGCACTCGTTCGAACAGTCCATCTGGTTGGGCATAGTGGTTAAATTCCTGCATTTTATCTCGTTGAAAATCGGAAATTAATAATTGACTTCAAATTAAACTTATAAATAATTTAAAGTAATCTGGGTATTAGGGTAAATTAAGTTTCCTGTAAGTTATTTCTCAAGAATGTCTGATTTCCTAAAAAAAAACATCCCGAACTCAATGTGAATTCCAAAAATTGACCGTTTTGGGGAAATTCCCTTAAAAGATGAAATACTGACTTTTTGTAACATTAGTATTGACCTTGATAGATGTGTTATTGATGGCTTTTCCTTGTAAAATAATCAGATTATTGTATAAGAGTATGATATGAGCACGATTGTGTTTTCATGACATCAGATAGACGGCAGAGCCTACTTCATTAAAGTATATACTTATCTTTTATATGTGTTGAACACTATCGCAATTTGAGGGGGGCAAAATGACATTTGCCCCCCACAAAAATAGTGAGGGGTCATTGCCCCTGCCCCCCGGTTCCTACGCCACTGTGTTACCCCAATGGGTGAAATCATCCTATGAGCTCTCTCAGATGTCGCAGAGGACAAGGACAATTGTCTTCACTGCCAAATCCCTCTACTTTAGAGGGATTTCAGGAAACAGACAATGCGAAGCTTAAGTGTCGGCAAAACACCTTGTTTCAAAGGAGGAACAAGTGTTGTTGCTCCATCTTTTACAGCTCCCTTGTATAAATCTTACAAAAGGTCCTTGACGGACAAAGTATGGGTATTTCTCCAAAAGCTTTATAACAAAGTAACGAGTGATCAGAGAAAGGAATTTAGTGCCTTTTTAAATAAATCCCCATGTTGTATAAGCCTTGCTTATATTGACAGAAAAAAGAAGAGTGAAAACCGCACTTTTTAAGAATTCTTTTGTACCGGGTACGTAAATAAAAGAAAGCAGTCAGTCTAACTTGCGTACCTAGCTCTATGTTTAAAGTTTGATCTGACTCTCCTTTTCTGTCAACCTGTATCAATTAATCTTGTTTACCGTTAGTGCGAAGATTAAAATTGCGACATGTATTTTTTGCAGGAATAACATATTGTGAATAAGAATTATGCGAAATTAAATTCAAAATTTAGACGACTCCGTATTATGGAGAACCATTGCACAGTATATCGTTCTCACATCCGTTTATCATAATCTTAATGGTTAACAAAGAAGTTGAACAAATAATTGTATAAAATCATTTTCACAAACGAATCTGCTGATAATTTGTAAAGTAACCCAATCAAAACTGGTGGAGCGTCGATAGGCGGCGATCTATATTGGAAAGTGGGAGGATGTACCTGGGCCTCAGAAATAAGCTAACCATGTCGAAAGTAGCAGAAACGGGTGCGCTCGAGGCGCCGAAAAAAATGCACTTTTTACGACTTTTCAGCAATCAGAGTCTAACACATTGCATTCGCAATATTTTTAATACAAACGGTAAGCGTAACGTTGCATATTTTGGATTAAGTACCATGTTTAATGAAGGACAAGTGAGGGGAAGAGGAAAATTGGGGGGGGGGGGATGCCTCCCAAGTACCGCCACCACTGACTGTAAGCTTAGAAGGAAAAAGAAATGAATAATGCGAATTTGATATTGCGCGTGCCCTATGTCTGAGTTACAAGCGACACATTTTGTACCAATAACGTCGTCTTACAATACAAGAAGAAAGTGACAGACTAAACCGCAGAATATCATGTCCGAGCCTTCGGTTTACTTTCTCCCAATTGGGTTATGCTACAAATGACCAGTGTTGTAGAAGTCGAGACCAGCATATCCGAGACCGAGACCAGGGGGTGTCGAGACCGAGAACAGGACACAAATTCGAGACCGAGACCAACAAGGTCCGAGACCGAGACCGACTGTACATATTGTACAGGAAAATGAAACAAACTGTCCAACTTTCTGAATATTTTTTTACCTGACTTTATTACCTTACGTTCCACGAACGACCTATATAGTACCAAGAGTGCGTCGCTCATTGATATGTACACCTGTTTTCTATTATTATATGCCAAACATAGTTAACATAATTAATAATTTAACATAATCATGTATTTTTCTAGTGTGGCCCTTCTCTTTAAATCGGAGTCAGTCAGTGCTAGCAAGTGGTCAGTGTTGATGAACTTGGTGCCAATTAATGCATTATGGTGAGTTTGTCCAACCCACAAAAAAATGAGTCACAGAACTCTAGTTAGCGCCAACCTTTCTTTCGGACCTAACATGACCATGGAGTACTCGTAGTTCAAATACCAGACATTTTGTTTTGGAGCCTAGAACAGGATTGTAGATAACTATGTAGGCCTAGCACAGGGGTGGGGAACCTCCGGTCCGCGAGCCGTATGCGGTCCACGAGAAAATTTTGCCTGGCCCGCAAGGCAATTCATAAATGCAAATTCAGAATCATTTACAAAGTAATTGATAATAATCTTTTAGCCTATGGTTGCCATCGTTTATCCTGCTTTAGCCCAATGTGTCCATTATTTATCCTGCACATACCACTTTCTGGATATTTCACGTAATACTGCTACTAAAACCCTAGTATGCACAACATAACATGCCCACTGTTTCGTTAGACAAACCAGGGAGTTGTTATTTAGATAACAACTAAATAACAACTCCTGGACAAACCAAGTGTAGAAACCTGATACTTCCGTAGTACTGCAATTCTGTTCAATGCTATGTAGCCTACCATCACATATATAGGTCTATCTCTTACAGTACGTAACTCAGACGGGCACTGTATTTACTTCGGTAGATTCGGGGGGGGGGGGGGGGCGGGCGAGAAGCAGTGGCGTAGCCAGGATTTTTTGAGCAGGGGGCACTGGGGGTCACGAACCTTTCCTAGAGGGGGCACAATTTCTGAATTCTCTCCCTCTCTATAGGGCTCATATACAGAATTCTCTCCCTCTCTATAGGACTTATATACAGAACTGTGCATTCCAAAATTATCCACGGGGGGGGGCACCTGGGGTGACACGGCTTTGTCGTGGGGGGCACGTTCCCTCTCATGCCCCCCCCCCCCCCGTAACTACGCCACTGGCTAAAAGTGTCCCTCCGAAGAGTGTGTTAAACGTTAAAAAGTAGATAATTTTGCAATTTAAAGTGAAGAAAAATAAAGTTGGTGCCAAAATGCGCCATTTTTTCGGCGCGTCACCCGCACTTTTTGTTCACTGTAGCTTCAAGCATAAATAGGAAGACAAATGGTCATATTGTGATACTCCTGGTCTGAGTAGCCTTGCACAGTCAATGCCATTAAAAGTTAGTGGATGAGCATGTTCTATTGCCTACAAATTTGCACAAACTCAATAGCTTCTGAGGGCATCGCACTAGTTCCTTACTTGGGCTTTTCCCCTAACCCCCACCAACGCCTGTCTGGGGCTCCTTGGCCTGTGCCCTTTGGGAAATCTTTTTGCTCGCTATCTGCAGCCCGTGAGTGGATTATGACTATCAAAACGACCCGTCAAGGGAAAAAGGTTCCCCCACCCCTGGCCTGGCATATAATATACAGTTCACAGTGTGTAATATTTAGGCCTAGACTCATAGCCTTCAGAGTCGACAGATAGCTGTAGTATCATATCTAATTATGATGACCAAATGTTTTGCAGTAGCACTTTTTCCCATCTAAGAAAGAATTCTGGTCGATAACTTAAGATATTTATATATGGAACTGGTAGGCTATATTAGTTCATTCTATTTTTTCAATAGCCAAATGATCTTTAGTAGCCAGATTTGGTTAAATATGATCATGAAAAGTCCAACAGGCAATCCCGAAGAGCTAGAAATGGATAGTACTGAACAAACACTGAGAAGGGGATTTCAACACTCACACACATACAGTGAACACGCAATGCAGTGCAGTACCAGATTGCCACTGTTCTGATTATACTGAGTTGTGTGCTAGTCCAATGCACTATTATCCCCATTGACCAAGTTAAGTCAGGGAGTTATTTATTCTAAATAACTCCCTGGTTAAGTTAAAGACCCACTCACTAGCTCACACAAGGAAGTTCAACTTGAACCCGTATTAGATACAGTGTATGGACTCGCTAGATAAATGATTTTTTTCTCAATGAATTATTTTTTCAGTGAAAGTAAATTAACTTAAAAATAGTTTGAAATAAATGAGTTTATTTAAAAAAAAAAAGGGAAAAAAAAAGAATTTTTTTGTCGGTCTCGAAGCGAGACCGGGAAAAATTCCGAGACCGCAAGGGTCCGAGACCAAGACCGAGACCACAGGGTGTCGAGACCGAGACCGAGACCGGGAAAAACTGGTCTCGAGACCGAGACCGGTCTCGAGTACTACATCCCTGCAAATGACAGCAAAAAAGAACCATTTGAGCTCGAAGGGAGGAAAAATTTTTGGCTGTTACGTGCTTTCTAACTAAAGATATCCTAACCTTCCGCTAGATCTTAGACCGTTCTGGATCTCTGCATAGATAAAGAAAAAACAGTGCATTGTACCCCAAATAGCGCTGTAAAACAAGACGAGAAGGAACGCCCAGAACGTTGCAGCCCAAAATATTGGTTCTTATGTCTATTCTTTGGATTTTTTCACCGGCAGGCACTTAATGATTGTGAACCTTTCTTGTATTTCGTACAAATTTGTTGGGTCCAGTCGGGGTAAGGAAAGCGACAGAGAAGTGTGGATGGGGAAATGTAAAGAGAAGAAGCACACAATGGGCTAGCTCGTAGCCAAAGGGCTAATGGGAGCCGTCACTCTAGAAAGTTTTCTCTCCCTTAATAATAAAAATGACCATTGCTGCATTTTGGTATACCTCTCTTTCCTAAGATATATCCCCAAGCTACTTCGCCATCTTTAGTATCTTGTCTGGCCATCGGTTGACACAGCATATTTAGCACACTAAAAATCTTAAGGTAACGGTGCTTAGTCCCCATTTCCATTTTGCAGTTGAGAAGTTGTATAAAGCGAGAAGCGCGCAAAAATTGAGGGATGAAGAGAAGAATTTGTAATATGTGAGGAAAAACAATTCACCAATCCTGGAGGATCCCTATCGGAGCTAACTTGCTTTTGTAGCGTATTCATCGTCTGCCGATGAGATGATCAAATCCCATACGTACCATGAAACAAATATAAGAGAACAACTACGCTATTGAGAATGAATTTCCCATTTCCCAACTTTTACAGACGCTGTGTAAGCTGCGTATGTTACGGTAAATTGTTAGGAGGTTCTATATTTTGCTGTACCGTATAAACCTAAACCATGACAGACTGACAGAAGACCAAACTGTTCCCAAAGCACGCAAAGCGGGCAAAATAGCTCAGGCAAAATTTCGAAAGAATTCTGAAGAATTTTGAAATAAAATGAATTCTGCAAAATGTGTGAGACAAACAATGTCCTTGTTCGAATTTTTTTGGAGGGATACATTTCACATATCACGTCCATCCATTCTGGTGGGGATACATCCCCCACCTCCACCCCCAGTCGCCGTCCTCTGGGAGCGCCAGTAACGTATAATGGATACCGGAAAATCTGTAAAATAATGCTAACAAAATCAATAAATTACATTAAACAAATTTAGACTTATTTCAGTTAATAGTTATCTTTCCAGGAAAGATAACTATTAACTGAAATAAGTCTAAATTTGTTTAATGTAATTTATTGATTTTGTTAGCATTATTTCACAGATTTTCCGGTATTCTCACGTTTAACACTAAATCCTCTTACTTTCTCCTTACATATTTTTTGTAATTTTGTGCTCACCTACCCTTCGATACCTTCCCTTTAAGTGGTCGAAATTTCGAGGACTGAACATTTGGCACTCTCAAACGAGGCAGAGATCCTTTCAAAAGGGGGACAGTACAGACCATGTTGCTGAGGTGATGTATTTAATTTTGTGATGTGTATGCAGTAGAGAAGAAACTGAAGTGCTCATCATTTTTAGGCACCTTTTTGCAGTATATATCCTTCGGCGATGCAAAATGACTTTTGAATGAAGTAAATTAAACACAGGAGCCACCACCCTACTAATGATACAAGCTCTCGTAGCTCAAGATCTCAGGGGTTATGGTACACAGATCTGAAATCATTGTGACAGGCCTCGTGAGCTTGTGCCCGTTGAAAACTTCTACACGGGTCCAGAGGCCACGAAACGGACCAAAATTCGTGTGTAAGTCAACAGAGGAATAATCAGTAGTGTGCTAGCATAGTAATGGTCGGATAACATTAATTCAAGAAATTTCCTCCGCTCCAATATATCACCCGACAATTTAGTCCCTAATATTTTTAGAAGGTGCAGTGTACACCATATTGTTGAAGGGATGAGCACAACCTGTGACGTGGATGTTGTAGCAAATGACTTCAAGTACCCATTGCGCAAAAATGTTGGGAACTGAAGGTATTCTGTGTCAACATTTTGCCTAAAGAAGGATAGTATCCTTCTCCTATGGAAAAAGGCTGTTGATAAGTGAAGTGTTGAATGGTAAGCCCACATCTTATTACAGACGCTCTCGATGCTCAAAATTTCAATGATCATGATGTTACTGACATTTGAAAACACTATGGACAACCGACTCGGAAGCTTTGGTTTGACGGTGGGTTAGCATGTGCCCTTTGAAACTTCTACAAGGATCCAGAGGCCACGAAACGGACCAAATTTCAAGTGCTGAGGTTAGTAATGAAGGAATAGTTTCGGGTTCGTTTAGAAAAGTCTTGTACATCCGTGTATGCAGGATCATTTAATTGAAGGGGAGAGGGGTGACTTCAGGTTTGAAAAATGCCGAGTATAGTGGCGGCCTATGATCAGATGATGGAAGAGAGTAGTAAAGTGTCTTCAACCCGGGCGGCCCAACGCCCTTCACCTCCCTCCCTTGATATCCACTTGAATGCAAAATGTTTCTTCAGGTTAAAGGTATCAATCACAGAACAGCCGAAAAGCTGGCCGTCAGTGGTTATTCAAATTACCATATCATTGCGGTAAGGATTTGGAAAGAAGTCTTAGCATTTATTTAAACCTCAGAAAGTGCGTACGTGTACCAGCAATTATTCTTCCATTGATTCGCGTACACTTGATTTTGGTCCGTTTGAAAGTCTTTGAAAAGTTGTAGCATGTTAAAGTCACAAGCAAGTGAAGCTAGAACTCTAAAGCGCCCGAAGGGCGCCCGAAAATGTGTTCGAGTTGGAGGATTTCTGCTCTCAGTAAGACCAAGGAAAGTCAGAACGTCAGCGAGGCTGATAGTCGTCGGCACAACGGTGACACCAGATGGGGTTAGGTGCCATGTCCCTCGTCGAGAAAGGATCCCCCCCCCCCACTGTCGTTTAAACTTCCCACTGTAGTCGGGAAACGTTAAATTATAGTAGCCCACAATATAGCCAGTCGCTCCTTGTGGTTTACTTGATATTTTGATTAAATGAGGACAGATAAATCCCCCAAAATTTTCCAACTTCACACCTAAAAACCAAAAAGGCGCGCTGAAAATTCTAAATTTTGCTCTCAACGAATCCGTCGCCCTTGTCGGGGCTTCAGGCTGTAGTTCTACGTAGGGAAGTTTGGACCCCTGTCGCGCAAATTCTGGCGCTACCTCCGGCCAGGGTCGGGATTACACATTTTATCGTACCTACTAAGCCTATCCCGATTACATGTTTTCCGAAAAAAATGGAAAATTTTGCGACCGGTGTAAAAGGAAATGGTGTCTCTCCTGGAAAATGTGTCCTACCACACACATTTTCCAAAAAAATATGTCCCTACGGACAATATTTCTCAGCAAATAGTGTCCTCCCGCCACAGGAAAATGTGTCCGGGGGACACAATTTTACGAGGAAATAATGTCTGCATATAAGCAACAGGAAAATCTGTCCTTCGAAACGCGGTTACGGAGGAAGTCGCCTTGAACATGTATGGCCCTGGGGAGTTGGGAAGCGACTTTCCAACATTTTGTTTTTTATTGCGGGAGACCGAAAGTGAACTTATGGGATGTCAAAGTGGACTACCTTCGAGGGATACCGTAAGTTAACTTTGACATAAGTGGACTCGGCGTGGTGTTAAAGATATACTAGTACAAACTCAAAAATAAGTCCCAAAACTTTGACCAAACATGCGTAAAATTACTTTCCAAGATTCAAGGCAGGCCATCATGTCCTTTGGATCAAATATGACTTTTGTCCGTGAGCACGGTTGTTTGGCAAAATTTTCGCAATTTTTTTGAAGTCATGATGGGTGGTTGTTGAGATCTGACATCATTTAAGCCTTCACGATCGAACGGACACGATCAAACATCTTTCCCTTTCTTATTTAAGTCTCTGGGTCACTACCATGGTGTCATACAAAGATAGATTCAGTACCACAGCTGTTACAAGGAGCTACTAATTTTTAAAAGGAGATTGAGCATTTTTCATTAAAAATTGCATCCTGGATCTGCTTCCAGTCAGCCGTATTAATACAATTGCTTCTCCGTTTCTCAGAGACCGGCCTAGTCTAGGCCCAGGAAATACGGTCCACGGTGCCTCGTCATAGGCAGTGTCGCGTTATCCAGCGGGGAGTGCAGCAGGCCATGTCCCCCACATTGAAAAATGAGGAACAATAATTTAAAATAGGTAGGCGGGTTAGCATTATTGATACTACGTAGGCAGTCCCCTTTTTTTCAAAAGTTTTGAAGTAATGCGTTCTTAACGGACATTCCTGTCTTGTAATTAGACAGGTAGCATCTTTGTGCTGTCGTAGGTGGGGTTTAAGATCGCAGAATTACTTTGAAGTATACTGCTCTGTTAGGGTTTCTGAAAACCTTTTAACCTTTTCGTTTCGCTTGGTAGCCTCACTTGTGTTTGACAAGTCCCCAGCAGGTTTACTAGTTGGGCCCAAGCACGCAGTTGGAGTCCCCATACTTTTCCGAAGAGGGGGTCACTAAGGGTTCAAGCGTTCCTCAAAACGGACACCCCAAAATGAGGACCGAGCTCCTCTGGAGGCCTCGTAGTGACGGGCAGTGCTCCCCTGTAGGCGTTGGGGCGCCCGGGGTCCCACTGTAAGACCCCTAGTGGGTCCAGGGACAATGCTAAATTGGGGGTCCAAGGAACGGAGACCCCGAGACTCTAAGGTATTAATAAATTGTTATCATTCGATTAAAGCATTTGACACTATCTCCAAAGTGGCATTGGATGTTTACAAAAATGGAAATCAAAATCTGGCCTTTTTGGTAGTCTATAGCACAAAAGACATAATGATGGGGAAAGGGTTGAGTGGGGACGACGGATCATGTACGGGTTTCCAGGCCCCCAGCTAGGTGGGGGTACGTGTGCCCGTGTCCCCCCGTACGCATCACTGTGCCCTACAAGAAAAATCGATCGAAAATAAAATGTTACTACCTGTAAACGTTGGCCCTGATATGACTCCAGGATTTGACCAAAAATAATCCCAAAGTGGGTTTAATAAAGAACGCATTTTGTTTTCTGTAACTTTTTTCTTTCTAAAATACAAAATGTCTCCCCGCGCTACACGCGCTTTCATCTTCAGTACATTTTGCTACAGGGGCGCGCTGCCAGGATTTGGTGATGGGGGAGAATAGTCGTAATGCCACCTCAGTTCCCCCCCCCCCCCATCTCCGTAAATTGTAACTTTTTGGTGTGCCCCTGCGATTGTATACAGCAGTGTGGAATCCTTTTTGTCACTTCATAAAGATGCCGAAATAGGGGAGGGGTCTCCCTCCTCTTTGAAATTTTTTTTTGTTAATTTTAAGGTTGCCTAGATGCAAAATGGTGCTATCTTAGGAATATTTTAGAACTGATCATAACTTGCTGGAAAAGGAGCGTAGCCAAGGGGGGAGGGGGCAGCCGCCCTTGAGTAAAATGTTTGGTATTTTTATTTTATTTTTTACAATATTACTATATGTTTCCCCTATTTATGTGCGGCAAATAGGCCTTGGGAAGTGCGCCATCTTTCCAGGCGATCTGGGAAGGCATTTTGGACCAAGATTTTCTCGCGCACCCTCGCCAAAACCGGTTGACGCGGAGCACTGGCAGCGTACTTGCCAGCCTCCATACCGATAACCGGGAAGGGGACAAATTTGCACGCCTAAAATATCAGGAACACATGGTATCTAGTGGTAGGCCTATGTACAAAAGCAACACCTTACACTTGTTTGAAGCTGTTTATGTGATTCTGCATACCTTTGGTAGAATGATAAATTATTTTGCCAGCAATATGTGTGTTGTGTATTTGATTTCTATATAGTTATTCCACTAGTTAATATGTATTAACTATGGTTATTCCTACAAAATATTTCACAAGATACATAATAATATGTCTCCTTTTGCATACAAAATATCGTAATAAAGTATGCACCAAATCACATATTTTCACAATCACCGTGGGAGGGGGAACTCCCCCTCCCACCCCCTCGCGCGCAAGCGCTTAAACGCCTTTTGGGATCATTTTAAAATTTAAAAAAAATTATGAAATTATTGGGTGGGGGGCACTACCCCCCCCCACTGTAAATCCAAACTCTCTCTCTGTATATACAGGGCCTGTATCCGAGTCCACCTGGCCCGAATCCAGGCCAATGTAGATTTAAGTGACCACCATTCATAGTCAATCCCGAGTCCAGTATACCCTTCAATTCCGAGCCATATCCGATTCCAGGTTCTTCAATTCCGGGCCAGTTCCGAGTCCCACTATTTGGCGAATGTGGCATCATGCTTTTTGTACTGTTTTGCAATTACATTTAATTAAAAACGGGCATTTAGGGGTCAATTTCATGCCCTGGTTCAAGCTGTATTTTAATTGACTGTATGTGATCATTTATATGTTGAACTGTGCATCAATAACAATGTAGCCCTAGGGAACAAATATTTAACTTTCATTTTGTGGACTCGTCTGGAATCGGTTCCGAGTTGGAGTCCAGCTGCAGCCCATTCTGGGCCAATTCAGATTCCAGAAACTCCCATTCTAAGCCAGTTTCGAGTCCGACAAAGCATGGACTCGAGTCCAGAATCGAGTACGTTACAGCCCCGTTGCATTGTGTGGAATGTAAGCTACTCTTCATTTTCAAACTTTGCTCTTAATCAAAGAGCCGTCACCAACTAAGATTTTTGATGCCCCCACACTAAAATATACTTTGGGGTGACGAGTGTATGTCTTTAAGTATCCATAACAAATCAGTAATAAAAGAACTTTAGGTTATAGCTCCGTCCGTCTCCTGTCTCCCACATTTTCCTGCCTCTCTTCATTGTTTTCTTCCCCTATTCAGGTCGGGAATCCAGAAATGAGAGAGGGGGCGTAAACGTCTGTAGAAAGTGCATGTGCAATCAGATGGCTTGGAGGTTTAAAATTCTGTCACAAAAATCATTGTTTTGCTGAAAATAGGGGCGTACGCCCCTTTCGCCCCCTTTGGATTCGGCGCTGCCATTACTCCTTATCTCTGTTTCCCGAAATATCCCTCCTGCTAAGTTATATTATCATGCTTTCCTGGGCGTATCTTCCCGCAACTGACCTTTTATTGTTCCTATCCCTTTCTTTTCTCTCCTCTCATTATTTTTTCTCCCTCTTGCAAAGTCGGCCTTTCTGCAGCCCTTGTCCTTGTTTTCCATTCTTCCCAGAACCATTCACTCTTTCAAGCTATTTCGTCCCGTTCGTTTTTTTCCACCATGTCCCTTATAGCCCTGTCTTACCACAGAACTAGGTACATCCACATTTCCTCCTTCCAAATTTACCAAGCCAATTTCCTCTTCCCCACCTTAACCTAAATTCAGTTATCACCCCATTCTATATTATTTCTTGTCTTGTCTGTCGTTTTGATTTTCCCGGTTTATTTTTTATTTTCTTTCTTTTTCTTTAATTATTCTCCTTTCTCTTTCTTTTCTCCCGGTATCCCGATTCTTCTTAATTTTTTTCGGCGAATGCAGTTTTCCCCAGCCCCTCTGGCGCTGCAACCTATGGGCCAGGAATGCACAGAGAGTCCAAAGATCTGGTGCGGAAACATCTACTGAAAGGTGTTCTGTATACAATACAAATCTTTTCTTCATCCCTGCAGTAATCAGAACGTGAACTTAACCACTCAAGCAAACCTAATTTTCTGACCAGGGAGGCGTTAACACACCCGAGTCTTTATTGCTGAGTTAACTAGGTAATCCTACAGTCAGTGGCGTAGACAGGGATTTTCTCCTCACGGGGGCCATGCAGTATGTTGTGTGATCGCCTGCCTGGGGAGGGGTCTAAGGGTGGGGTCCCCTGCCCTTTGAAAATTTTGAAAAATTAGGTGTCCTTACATGCAATCTGATGCTACATATACTACGGTCCTTTTAAAGTAAAACTTGTGTTAAAAATTTACTTATTTTTAGGAACTAAAACAAAATCGACATCAGTGCGGGGAGACCATGGCCAATAGGGTGTCCCCCTCCCCTTTGAAAATTTTGGAAAAATTAGGTGTCCTTACATCAATCTGGTCCTGGATATACTACCTTTTGAAGTAAAATTTGTGTTAAAAAATTACATATTTTTAGGAATTAAAACAAAAAATCGGCATGAGTGAGGGGGGCATGGCTCCCAATGGCCCCCCTAAGTACACCACTGTCTAATAGTACCGACAACTGACTGTTTGGTTTGCAATGAAACTCTGTAAAGTCAAAACTAAGTGCATTATTTTGTAAGCCCCCGGTCTGTCAAAGCAGTTTTACCTGTTTTCAATTTAAACCGGCGCGCGGGTCCAGAATGACATATTTCTCTCACATTTCTCTTTGCAACATGCGTGTATCCGAAAATTCGACCTGAAATTCTGAAATTCCATGTACACCGTACTCTTTCCTCTGCTTGTAGCCCCCTTCTATTGAAACGGATAATTGTTTTCTATTAAAGTTCGCGTTCGTGTTATATTTTGGTCTGCAGGGCGTCCCAAACACACCTGTCCTGCCTTTTCAGCTTAATGGTGTGGGCGTGTTTGTATGTACTACTTCAATGTATTCATGTGCGTAAGATTCCCGGGGGGGGGGGATTGGGGGGATATATCCCCCCAACAATTTGAAACTAGGGGGGGATGACCCCAATGCAATCATCATCCCACCCAATGTTTTCGAGTCTACAGATACGTTTATGGTGGAGAAGTATATATTCATTCTTCATTTTCGGGTAAGAATTTTTTTCAATCCTCGCTTCACTTTTTCTATCACAAATGTTGTCTCAAACTATCAGAATTTTTAGCAAATCGTTGGCAATCTATCCGAAATTTTCGCGGCGCTCCCGCGCGCTTTCTTCCAACCTTACGTCAGGTGTCACTTATATTATCAATATCTTCCGATAGCAACATTCCGTTGTGAAACAGCACAGCAGCAAAAAGTTGAAAGTTTTACGAATTAACAGGTTAAAAGACTGGCTTATTGGATTGGCATTGTAGGTTGTTGGCAATTGAAAGTGTCTCAAATGTAGAGTCTGAATGCAGGTTTTGTATATGGGAATATTATTCGTCCACGGTTTACTCTCCCATGGTTATGACCATTATTAAAGGTAGTTAAATACACGAAACTGTTCTGCTCACGGCAAACTTTCCGAAGAACAGAGATGCATCCCCAAACATCTGTCGGCGGACCTCTGTCTGCATCAATATGGGATCTGTCAATCTAATATGGTAGCATGATGTAGAAGGTTGAAAGTACGTTATCTGGCCGTTTAAACATTTTCCCAAAAATTTTTACCAGAGCTTCTTCGCCAGTTCGCGCTGAGCCATTAATCGGTTATAGATGGTGATTGTTAATACCACCTTAATGACGAAAAACAAGCACACTCTGTAAACGCTCTTATTAGTCCCCTTCACCCCTTTTGCTACACCTAATCAGGGAGGTCTAATATCATCACCTCCCTGCACCTAATACTCTCCCGTCCCCTTCTCACATTTCAATTCTGGCAGCTGTTCGCCCGGATTTTAAGTTCAAAAGTAGTAAAAATACGAATAGTTGTAATAAGTGTTCGGCGGCCGTACTCTAATTATCATTTGGATGTCAGGTAGTATAACCATTATGTCATTGCCCCCTCCCCCCCCCCCCCCCCTCCCCACCCCCCGCCCCAATTATTCATGATTAATGCCGAGCTTTTCCAGGAGGTCCTATTCAGGTATCTGCTAGCCCTTATGTGCCGCTTTCAATAATTGCACAATGAAGGAAAGGACTGATTTCGTTAAACTCAAGAATTGTTTTTTTGTGGACCTGGGCCACGCACAATACAACATTTTTGGCTTGTACACAACTTTCCCGAATATAGAAGGGCCGTAAAATAGACATAAGGGAGGGGGCTGGCTCAGGAGATTTTTTTGACAACGTATACGTCTCTTTAATAGACCAACATATCTCTGTTACCTAACAAAAATATTAGCTATTCACTAAAATTATGGACAATTTTCCGGCCATTCATGATCAGTTCCAAAACATCCCAAAGAGAGCACCATTTTGCATCCAAAAGTTCTTAAATTAATAAAAAAACATCTTAATAGGGTGAGGGGGAAACCTCTTTCCCAGAACGACACCTTTTTGTAGTGACAAACGAAAGATCAAAACGGCTGCATTGCAAATGCAGGAAGTATAAAAAACAAAGTGTGTAATTTACGCAGACTTAGGGGAACTGGTAGCTCTTATTACGACATATCTATGGTGCTCCCAATCACAAAAAAACATGGCTGAGACGCCACTGATCTCATCCAACTTGCCGTGTTCTTGTAGAGGATGATCTCGAACTTCAAAAATACAGTTGTCTGGATGAGACACCTAAGTTGATCCCTGCCTTTTGAGCTTAGCAGGACATTGTTGCTCTTGTACAATTCCAATCCAGTGCAGCTTATCGACGAGTGCTCAAAATTAGCAGTTCATAAATGTATGAAATATACCAATAGCCTACCAAAGAACATTACCACTGAAATTACCCCTTTAAAACAGTCTTCCTGGCAACTGTTGAGGACATTTAAACAACCCAGGAGCTTCCGGGGGCCTTCGCCCCCTGGACCCCAACCGGGGCTTTGCCCCCCCCCCCTCTTCCTGGGGGAAAAACCCCACCAGGGGCCCTAAGGCTGGGTCCCTGAGACCCCACCCGTTCGTGGCGCTCGCGCTTCGCGCTCGCCGTGCACCGCTTCGCGGTGCACATGTTCCACAGTTGCGATGGTTAACCCCAGCCCCCCAAAGTTGAAAAATATCTACGCCCCTGAACTGTATTGAGAAGGAAATACCGGTTTAAATAACCACTGTAAAATACTGAATGTCAGTACCACACATTACCCGACATTGTGGAAGGAGTATTAATAATCAACAAAATCAAACCAAAATCATTTCATTAAGTTCCCTCTGTTTTCAATGGATTCTAGTTATCCATTGTGAATGGTATAACCAACGATCCGTGGATTTGATTGGATTCATGGTCTGTTTTTTCTACGCGTTGAGTTTCAGTACGTCTTATGTCCCCCTCGCCAAAACCTAACCCCCCCCCCCCCCCACCCCCCCCCCCCCCCACCCCCCCCCCCCCCCACCCCCCCCCCCCCCCACCCCCCCCCCCCCCCACCCCCCCCCCCCCCCACCCCCCCCCCCCCCCACCCCCCCCCCCCCCCACCCCCCCCCCCCCCCACCCCCCCCCCCCCCCACCCCCCCCCCCCCCCACCCCCCCCCCCCCCCACCCCCCCCCCCCCCCACCCCCCCCCCCCCCCACCCCCCCCCCCCCCCACCCCCCCCCCCCCCCACCCCCCCCCCCCCCCACCCCCCCCCCCCCCCACCCCCCCCCCCCCCCACCCCCCCCCCCCCCCACCCCCCCCCCCCCCCACCCCCCCCCCCCCCCACCCCCCCCCCCCCCCACCCCCCCCCCCCCCCACCCCCCCCCCCCCCCACCCCCCCCCCCCCCCACCCCCCCCCCCCCCCACCCCCCCCCCCCCCCACCCCCCCCCCCCCCCACCCCCCCCCCCCCCCACCCCCCCCCCCCCCCACCCCACAGTGTTGTTGAGTAGCATACGCCTATATATGCTATTGAGTTAGCTTCTGGCCTAATCCTATTCTTTGGGTGATTGGTTCTAGGTTAATGCTATTGTTGTGTGCTTGTTTGTATGGTATCCAGTTAAAACGTCCCTTTACCAAAATGTCCCCGCCTTTTAGCTTCCAAAACGTCCCCGCTTTTTACCAAAACGTCCCTGTGGTATTATGTAATACAAAAATGTCCCCGCATTGGATTTTCAAACACAAAATAAGAATCAGTCCAGTAATATCTCCCAGCCTGATTGACCACATGAAAATATTTCATTATCACTTACAAAGGTGCCTGTATACCATAATGAACACATACACATATATACCAAAGGGTATGGAATCTGTGCCCTGATCTCCCGATGTAAAGAATATTACACATAACATAATTTTATATATACCCACAGATTCGCACAAGAAATGAATCACGCAACATTAAGAAGAGTACTTAGCTAGCACCACCAACCGTATCGAACCTATCCCACTTGATTGTATTTACAGTGTACCGTACACAGCAACTCATGCTGTGCGCACATACCATTTATTTATAGCAAACATCAGCTAAACTTCAATTTCCTTAAAGCTATTCTGAAATACAAGTCATATCAATACCAACTACTGTTATGTAAATCAGCATAAAAACGGGGACGTTTTGGCATGGGGACGTTTTGACCAATAGCAGGGACGTTTTGGTACGGAGACATTTTGGTAAGGGGACGTTTCTACTGGTAAGCTTTGTACACAGGTGCACAAGGTTAACCTGTGTACAGTACACTGGGAATGAATTAAAATAAAGACAAGAGTATCACTAGCAGTTGAAGAGTAGCCTTTTTGCCTCCAGACTCTACAGTGGTGTAGTCGGCAGGATATTATTTGGGAGTGGTAGTCCATAGCTACAATTGGTTCTATACAGTATAGTCTACTAAACTTCACTGGCACTACTGTATTGTGATGTATGTTATTTTACAAGCCTGTTTTCTTGCTGTATTGCAAGTTGGCGATTTTCACCTTGAGCGACAGTACTGTTGTTTATCTCTTACGAACATGGATGGGGCAGGAAAGATTGTCCAGGAGCGTTACCCACACCTACAATTTATGGAGTAACTAGGCCTATAGAATACCCCGCCTTGTTTGGTAACCATTTTTTGAATGCACATTAGACTTAATATAGCACACGATGTGACAAAGTCATTCACATGCACTTTGCAAAAAATGTTATATAGTATAGAATCCATAAAAAGACGAAACTTAATTGAGGTATGACTATAGATAGAAAAGGTAGCCTAAGTCTTTAGTCCAGCTTTAAATTTTGAAGTATCCGTGGCACTTATGAGAGAGAGTGGAAGGGAATTCCAGAGTCTGGGCCCAGCTACCATAAACGCACGGTCACCATATGACTTGGAAGGGGTGTGTGAACTACCAATTGTAATGTGTCACTGTTAGATCTGAGATTGTGAATAGTATTAAAATCTTTCATCAGCATGTCATTGAGATATTTCGGTCCTTGAGAGTTTAAGCATTTGTAGATTATCAACATCAGTTTAAAATTTATCCTTTTGTCAACTGTGAGCCAATGCTCCGATTAAGTATAGGAGGTACTGTACAAGTAATATGATCATATTTATTAAGGTTGTGCAAGCAAACGAACTGTCATGTTTTGTGCCATCTGAAATTTGCTAAATGTGGACTTTGGGAACACCAATAAGAAGACTGTTTCCATAGTCGAGACATGACATCACAAAAGCGTGCAGTAGGCTTTGAGTGGCTTCTGCAGTAAGACACTTCTTCATAGAGTGAATAGCTTTCAGGAGCATCATTGCCTTTTGACATTGTTTGGTGATATGAAGTTGCATGTCTAGGTGCTCATCAAGCCACACCCCTAAATTTCACACATACGGGACTTTTTGCACCACACACTCTCCTACATGGATTGAATTAACCGTCACTTTGGCTAAGCTGGATTTGGAGCCAGTTAGCATAAATTCAGTCTTTGAATCATTTATTGTTAATTTATTTGATAATATCCAAGCTCTCAAATCCCTCACACAGTTTTCAATTTTAGTATCTGAGCCACTTTCTATTGGTTGCATCTTGACTGGGGTTAAAAACCAAGTAAAGTTGGGTGTCATCAGCATACACATGAAACTTGGGTAAGTGTTTTGCAAAACAGCAAATAGGCAAAAAAACAAAAACCCAGGGGATAATAGCAGCTTCCGGGGGCCCACCATAATTAAGTGGTCACTTTTCGACTACACCTGCTGGGTTGACACGCTAGTGCGTTTCTCAGTTTAGAGCACCCGGGAAAGTACATACCAGTGATGCCTAATTTTTTTTCCATAAGAAGGTAATTTATACCAAAAAATCATTGATGGGGATCTTA